>CAUYRT010037180.1:0-32956 GCA_963574885.1 Lepilemur ruficaudatus | reverse complement strand
ATTTTGAACAAAAAGAACAAAATGCTGTTTTTATGAAGCATTTTAGGTCTAACTTGATTTGGTATTATCCCCACAATTTAGATGTTATTTTTAAAAATAGTTTATATTTGCTTAGATTTATCACATATTTGCTGTTTTTTTACTCTCACTTTGTTCTTTTGCATCTTTCTTTACTATATTTTCTGAAATGGCAAAAGTGGAGGTACTGAGACCCACGGGGAAGTAATAGTGTTCTCTGCTTCTAATATTTAATGCCCATTGAAATGAACCCAAGGCTTGCTTTGAAAAAATAAATAAATAAATAAAAAAGAAATCCCCCGAAAGTTAAAAAAAGTAGATTCTCTTCTTGTGGAGATGGTAGAGATAGTAATGATAGTACAGAGATGATTTGGGGAATATGGGTAATTTTTAGTATTAATGAGTAGACTCACTTCTAACATCTTCTGAAAGTATTTGTGGAATGGCTTTAGAATCTTTTGCTGTCTCCTATGAACAACTGGAAACATACAGTCACCTAATATTGTTCCTGGGTGCCTACTTGTGATGATGTCAGCTTTTTCATAGTGAAGATGGCAAAAATCTGAATAATCACACTCTGTCTTTGACTCATGACCAAATATGATTAGTTTCTTTTTCTCATCAAATAAGACAAGCCTTATAACTTGTGTGAATACATCACTTTATACAGATAGTCTGTTTATATGCAAAGATTAAAACAATCTGGAATTCTAAAGCTGCAACTGTATAATGACACTGTACTTGATCAGTTATTGCTTTTATTTTCCCATTTATTTATTTTGTATTGAGCCTACACGAGGAAGGGCCTGATGCTTTACCCCGAGTCCTGCGTGTTTGAACTTCACAAAGGTTCAAAGGTTCACACATGGCCTGGAACAGTCGACATGTGTTCTGAAGTCATCCTTCAGCTTCTGACTTGGCTTGTGATTTAATTGCCACCTCATTATTATGGGCCACTGGGTATGAATTTGTCAAAACAAGATACATCAAGAGGACTGAGTGAAATTCTTCATGGGTAGAGATTTTTACCTCTCTCGCTCCCTGCTGCCCGTGTTTCTTAAACTTTCAACTTCAAGAGGCTGGTTTGATAAACATGCCCTGTCCTATAGGTCACAGGGTTAAGGATCAGTTCAGTCTTTTTGAACTTTTCACTTTTCCTGTGTAAGTGTAAGTTAAGTGCTCACTGGGTTCTAAAACTAAAAGTCCATGAAGATAAAGGACCTTATTGAAATAATGAAGGGGGCAAAATATATTTATGGCTACTCACCTTGTCTCCCTGGGCTTTTTATCTTCCTTTTGGTAAATGACACTGTAGCCTCAAGCTGCCAGTATTCACACCTTCCTAGTGTTTTTGCAATTAAAAAAAAAAATTTAATACGTCAACAGAGTGACTATAGTTTACAATAATCTATTTTATATTTCAGAAGAGCTATAAGAGAATAATATGAATGTTTCTAGCATAAAGAAAAGACAGATATTTAAGGTGATGGATATCCCAAGTACACTGATCTTTACAAATTATGTGAATGTATTAAATGATCACGTGTTCCCCCAAAATGTGTACAACTCTTATATATCAACAAAAAAATTTTTTTAAAACACAAAGAAGGACTATACTTAAACCTGGTCATTTAATTGCTAATAATGAAATTTTATAGGGAAAGAAGAAGAAAAACTTAAGGAACTGAAAATCATACCTTAAGGGATGTGCCTATATATAAAGACTATTTACAAAGCTCTCTATATAAAAGTTACACATAACCTATAAAATAAGCAAAAATCCTGCTTTATTCCAGTACCTGGTACAATGCATGTGTTGCACACAAAAGATCTAAATACTTTCTATGAAAAGTATTATACATACAAATATGTATTTAATTCTTATCAAAGTATTACATGCCAATCCATACGTTAAGTAGTACCAAAATGATGAGAAGCAGAAGTTTCTTGCTCTACCTTCCCTAATTCCCTAGAGGAGTCTCTTTAATTATTTAAACTTTAAAAAATGTTTACTGGTTCTTATTTTAGGCAATCTAGTAGAGAAGTCAGTCATTTCTTGATTAGATCTAGGTAGGCAGTTCACTCTGCAATTTGAAAGATGGAGATTTTGCTGATTTATGCTTCTATTAATGTTAACAAAGAAGGCCCTCCTTCTATTAATCTTCTATTAATAACTGTAAAATAACTGTAAGCTTTAAGTAGAACACTGAAAGTTGTCTTCTTATCCAGGTAACTCACAACATTACTTTTTTATTCCCCATGAGTTGAAATGAAGCTGTTAGTCCCACACACTTTTTCCAACTTTTTCTCTCTAATTTCAGGCCCTACTTCATCAAACCACGCTCTTTTGCTCGGTTTAGATTGTTGACATCCATACCTTGTGCTAAAAATACAACAAAGTCTTTCCCAAAGGTTAACTTTCAAATGAGAGCAATAAATAGGATTAACATTATTATGGCCACATAAATATCATTTAATGTTGAGTCAAGAAGTATGTTAGGATTACTTTGTTTTATTTATATTTTTCTTTAAGAGACCAATGTCATGACCTCTAGCTCAACGAAAAGATTTCTAGCATTCAAGTTCAAATCAATGATTTTTTTTTGGTTATATTTAGTCAGTTGCTTAAAATTAAGCTGCGTTTCTTTTCTGTATTCTATTTTCCCTCGTCATATCTTCATAGAGTTTTTACTGTCTATCATATCATCTCATCTATTGGGTCCGCTTTACCCCACTCCAAAGGAATCCTCCTGCAGAGTCCTCTTTCTGTCTGCTTCCCACTGGACTTACACCTTCTAGAGGTCCTGCTGCAGAGCGAACATCCTGAGTTCAGTTTTCTTGTTCTTCTTGGTTAAATCTGCTGTTCTAATATCTTCCTATTTCTTGGATTATCCCCTCAATTTATTATGTAGTAATTCACATCATAAAGTAACTTCCTAAGAAAAAGTAAATGGAAAGTAGATGTCCTGGTTCTGGCACATTCTCACGTTGGTGTGATGCTTTGGCTGAGTATGGAATTCCAGATCGAAAAGAGTTCTCCTTGCGAACTTTAAAAGCTCTGCTCCATTGTTATTGATGAGAAGTAAGGCTGAGTCTTAATTTTCCTGTTTCTCTCTAAAAACTTTTTAGCAGCATCTCATTAGTTTAGGTGTTTAAATATTTTCATTGACACACTTGATCTTTTTTGCATTTATTATATAATATGGGCTCAGTGAAACTTCTTGGATCTATAGATTAATGACTTTCTTCAGCTAAGGGAAATTTATTTCTGTCTTTTCTTTAGTAATTCCTCTCTCTTGTATTCTCTCTTCCCTTTCTGTGGCTCTTGATACTTGGATGTTAGATCTTCCAGATTTATCCTCTCTCTTGATTTATGCATCATATTTTAGTCTATAGTTGTGAGAGTCCCTTGGCTGTGTTTTTGGGTTTTCTACTGTTCTACTGTTTTGTTTATTTCAACAACTGTGTTTTGAGTTTCTAAGTATACTTTGTTTTCTATTTTAATTATCCTCTCTGAAAGCCTTCTGCTTTTATTTTTTGGTTGCAATAACCTCTCCAGTTTGTCTAATTTTATCAGAGATTTTTCTTCTTTTTCTTTCTGTTTATCTTATTATTTTTGTTTCCCTCCTGCCTATTTTAGTCTTTACCCATAATGATGCTAGATCTCCTAACATGTTGGATGTGTTTGATTCTCTACTTGTACTTAAGGGAAAATGGCTGTGTGCTGTGGTTTTCCTTTGATCTTACAGAACTATTTATACTTAAAGACTTTACCCTGAGTAGGAGTTCTGGGAATAGGGGAAACAGAAGGGAGACTGAGCAGGTATCATATCAGGGTGAAGGTGGGATTTGGCATCAGTGGGTCTCCACCATAAGAGAATGTGAAAATTATTCTCAGATGGTGACATCTAACCAAAACTTTGTCCTTCACCCAGGAATTTGTTCAATTATTTTAGAGAAGCACTGCCAGTAATTTTTTTCTTTTCTTTTGGATTTTGGTTTTGAAATTTGGATGATGTTGATAATGATGATGATGATTTGCTTAGAACTAATCCAGTTGTTTGTCCTGGTATCCCAAATGGATAAGATGGACCAAATATGAGAACAGTATATGTAGCTTTTTTCTATATGGAAATTATACTGAGTTCTGTTTTCCAGTCCCACCTTTCATTTCTGCTCTTAGACCCCCTAAAGTTCCTTTGTAGAGTCCCTCACCAATTTTGCTGTCACTTTATGACATATTTTAGACTGTGGCTTCTTCTGCCTATTTTGTTTAAAAGTGGAGCAGTAAATAGTATTAACATTATATATATCACATATAAATATCACTTAATACTAGGTCAATAAATATGTTAGGATTACCTTTTTTAACTTTAAGGGTAGCAATGTCATGAACTTCTCATCTTCAGCCTGCATCACTGCTGGAATAACAGTGCCCACCCTTCTTTGCTGTTAGGTACAGATTCCTTTTTGTCCTACTATATATTAATTCCATACAAATAATACATTTACATGTAATTAAAATGTATGTAAATATATTAATATTTATTAGATTCTCTATAACGAGTGAAGGCAAAAATGTGCCACTGCCTTCCTGAACTGCAGTGATTACTTACCTAGAGCATCACTGAAATCTATCAGTCAATGAATGGATTCTTAGTTCTTTAAAACACAGTCTTGTTTTTGATTTTGTAGAATTTAAAGTGCTTTCTTTAAAACTCCAGACCAATAGTCATTTATTATTGTACCTCCCTCTGTTATTGAATTACCTACAAGTGTGTGACAAAGTTCTGATCCCTGGAATTCCTCTTCCCTCACACACCTATTTCTCAGTGTGTCATTTTGTGATCACATTTGTTTTTGACCTTCCTTTACTTACCTGATAGGCAGACACTTTTCCCCAGGCCACTACAACAGTTCCAGACAATTCCAGGCTTGCCATCCTTTCCCTTGTGATCTATAAAAACACGCACATGAATTTGTCATGGACAGTGTCACACACCGTATGCCCTTTCACTGGTGACGTTTTAAACCATTTAAAACAAGTGTTGCAAGTGACCATGAATTACAGCTGCTGTTTCCTGATGTACTTTTCCCCCCTCTTCTGACAACTAGGCATGTCACATTTCAGTGCATTTGGTTTTGGTGAATGCCCACAGCAAGGCTAGTACGGAAGGAGTTGTTGGCCAGGTGGACTTTTGGAAGAATCTTGCTGGATCGAAGAAGGTATTGAAAATGCCCCTGTCACTTGCTGAGAAATACAAGCCACATTCTATGCTGTGACCTATTAAGATGTAAATCACAGGGAGAAATGATGAAAATAAAATCTAGCCAAAATGAAAATAGGAGGAGGATATGGAGGAGAGAACAGAGTTCCCAGAAAATGATAGTACATCACAGACATACGAGTACCCAAGAGAATGTGAAATTCTGAAAGTCGTTTAGCCAAGTGTGGAGCACAGAGGATCCCTTAGTTCATGCACTTCTGAAGCATGTCAGTTGGAAGAAGAGGATGCTTTTAAAGTGGACGATTTTATTGTGTTTTGTGCAGTGACCTTTTAAAAGGGAAAGGTCCTTTCTGATATATTTCAAGTTCAATCATGCATCTGTCATAGAATTTACTTGGTAGGATGTGTGCATGTCACCCCAAACCTTTCTTCAGAGCAGAGCCTGCTTCCTTGTGGGAAGAAAGGTGCTTTCGGAGCATCATTCAGGTGGAGCAGAAAGAGGTCTTCCCTGGGTTTGTCTTGCTACTGAGTCAATAGGATCCTCTGGATTTTGAAAAGTATGTATTTCTTCAGACCGCATATTTGGGGAAGCTAGATTTGTTTAGCTTTATGCAAATTTCCAGCATTATTTGTGTAGATCTGCTGGAGGCTCTACTGCCTCATGCAATCTGACGGGCTTATGGCGAGTTCCGTAAATGGTTTTTGTCTGGATAAGTGAGGTGTCTTTCTAGAGTGTTGAAGAGTCTATCACATAGAGAGGAGTGCCTTGTTCCCACATTGTTCTTTGAAGGATCTGTTTCCTCTATTCCAGCTGGGGAGGACAAATTCCACTCATCAATTTCACAAACATTTCCTTACGTGCTGTTTTGTATTGTTCCTGGGCTGATAGTCCACTCTCGTGCTCTGTCCTCGGTCAGGCATCCCTAATCTGCCCAGGTGCACCTGGGTGCTGTCCTTGACCCTGCTCTGCCCTTGTTCTTCTGGCTTCCCTTGTTTTATACCACCTGTTGTGCAGCACTGTGATATTTTTGGATGCCTGACTCTCTGATAGCTCAAGTCATGACTCTCTTGACGTTGCTAGCCCCTGGAAAAGCCTGGCCCATAGCAATTCGTCAATAAAAAAACTGTTGAATGAATGAATGATTGCTAAATGAAACCCAAGTTTGACTCCACAGTCTAGAGAAGGTAATAATTATTGATTCCTTGGCCATGGTAACAAAAAGATGAGGATGTGGAATTAGGATTTGAGCCCTAAAATCGGACTCCAGGGTCCATGCTCTTAACACTGTTAGACTACCTTTGTGTAAATAAATGAGTATCATGGTGTGGTAGCAACTGACATGGAAGAAAGAGCACTAGATTGGGAAGTCTGTCCAGCCACTTAACTATATATACAATGCAGTAAGTCATCTGTCCTTTCTGAGCCTTAGTTTACTCATCTCTAAAATGGGAAGGTTGTCTTAGATGATCTTATAGAATTCCTCTTAAAAAGCTCTAGAATATTTTAATTTTGTATCTAGTGGTACATATTGGAATGCAGACTGTGTCTGTTCTAAAAGATTAGAGGGAAAAAGAAAAGGCAAAACACAGGACAGGAAGATGCAAAAGGTGACAGATATAGCTTAAAACATTGAAGGATGGGAAAAGCTTGTATAAATTAAAAGGCAGCATGAAAAATATGTTTGGATGGAGACAGGCAAAGGATCAAAAGAACGCTGGCACTATTTTTGGAACTAGAAATTCTGGAAATTGATTAAATTCCCAGGGGATAGAAACTGGGCATTTCTGCCTTTCCTTTCCTTGAGTTGGTACATAATATGTAAACAGATGGAGTAGAAATAATGGTACCACTATAGAAAAATGGGTTTATCTAACAAGGAATGATGCCAATCATGAGCTATGCTGAAAAATATCCTCCAACTCATGCAAATATTTTTAATCTAAAATATTTGTTTGAATATCTAAAAAATTAAATATATATATATTAAAAATCTGGTTGCTAATTACTAATATTTCTAGGAATTCCCTAATTACTATTTGTTGTTGTTGTTGTTGTTGTTCTATTCTGGTACATCCTGAAGATGAGGAAAATGACAAATAAATGGAGTTGAACATTACTTTTTAATTGATATCTGGAGTCCCCAGCCCCCAGGCCGTGGACTGGTGATTGGTACCTTTCCATGGCTGGTTAGGAACCAGGCTGCACAGCAGGAGGTGAGCAGTAGGTGGGCTAGAGAGGGAAGCTTCATCTGTATTTACAGCTATGCCCCATGGCTGGCATCACCGCGTAAGCTCTGCCTGCTGTCAGATCAGCAGGGGCATTAGATTCTCATAGAAGCACGAGCCATACTGTACACCGCGCGTGCGAGGGATCCAGGTTGTGCATTCCTTATGAGAATCTAATGCCTGATAATCTGAGGTGGAGCTGAGGCAGTGATGCTAGCACTGGGGAGTGGCTGCAAATACAGATTATCATTAGCAGGGAGGTTTGACTACACAATAAATGTAATGTGCTTGAGTCATCCTGAAATGATCCTCCTCATGCCTCCTCATGGAAAAATTATCTTCCATGAAACTCATCCCTGGTGCCAAAAATGTTAGGGAATACTGATCTATATCAACTACTGAAGGGCTAAAATTCAACTTTATTCTACATCCAGCACATTTTCATAATTTGGATGAAGAATAAGTGAAAAGTTAGATTTTTAAAAAAATAATAGCATTGTATTACTTTCAATATGGATGCATAGAGATAGGAACACTGCTGGTGGGACTGCAAACTAGTACAACCTCTATGGAGAGGAGTGCGGAGATACCTACGAGAACTAACAGTAGAACTACCATTTGATCCAGCAATCCCACTACTGGGTATCTACCCAAAGGAAAAAATTCATTCTATAAAAAAGACACCTGCACTCGAATGTTTATAGCAGCAGAATTCACAATTGCAAAGATGTGGAAACAACCCAAGTGCCCATCAACATATGAGTGCATTAACCAAATGTGGTCTATGTATACCATGGAGTACTACTCAGCCATAAAAAAACGATGAACTGCCTATTGTATTATCCTGGATGAAGCTGGAGCCCATTCTTCTAAGTGAATGAAGTATCCCAAGAATGGAAAAACAAACACCCCATGTACTCACCATTAAGTTGGTGCTAACTGATCAAAACTTATATGCATATATGGAATTAATGTTCATTAGGTGCCAGGCAGGTGGGAGGGGGGAGGAGGAAATGGGTAAATCCACACCTAACAGATGTGGTATGTGCTGTCTAGAGGATGGGCACACTTGTAGCTGTGACTTGGGTGGTGCAAAGACAGTTTATGTAATCAAAGCATTTGTGCCCACGTACTACTCTGAAATTAAAAGAAAAGATTTCAGTTAATGGGCATTAGGAAACTTCTAAGGCAGGGACTATTTACAATATGTGTGTTTGGTTTGGTTTGTTTGGGGAATCATACAGCTCCAAAAGAATGAGGATAAGCTGAGTTTGTAAGTGGAAAAGCAAAAAATATTAGAAATGTAATAACTTAAACTAGGCTATTAATATGCATTCACGCCTTTAAATAGTTACTTCTAACAGTGCTTAGAAGAGTGTGTATCTGAATCTAGAAAAACTTTATTTGTATTTAATATGTCAATGCCTTATATATAAATAGGTATTTCTGATGTGGTTTAAATAGACTCCTTTCACACAGTGTAGTACTTACTTGTATGTCACCTGTCACAAAGTGATACAGTGAATAAAATACCCTTGGTTGACTAAAAAGACCTTGATTTAAATTCTGTGTCATTCTTTGCTGTCTGTGTTACTTTGAGGTTACTTTTCTAATGCTGTTTCTTTGCATGCAAAAAAAAGGATGGAAAATAAACATAATGATATTACCTTTCAGATTTGTTTGAATGGAAACAGGTAAAGGATATAAACTATGGCTTCTATGTTATAGGTGGTAGATGTTCAGTAAATAAAAAAATATTGATTACTATTTATTATAAAGTATTTACTAAATTGAAGGTAAATCTGGGTCTGTCTTCTGGCTTAAAACATTTTAACATCCATGTAGTTTGCTGTCAATGCAAAATATGGGAATGAGAACTTGGGTTCTAAAGCTTTTAACATTAGCCGTATGATCTAGAAAGACAATTGAATGCTCTTGGACAAATTCTCAACAATAGTTGTGGGATTAAATTGTAATTAGATGACGTGATCTGCCTTGATGTGCCCCACCCTCTGAACTTTGGAGTTGCCATAAATGGTCTCTGAGTCTATATATAATAAGTTATTTTCTCAGTCAGTAGATACTAAAGTACCTGTGCTATCATTAGAAGTGTTACTATTCAAAAGGGACCTAAGGTCTGATACAAAAATATTTTAAGGACTAACTGCCTATGTTAGACTTTCGAGATTAGCTGAAAAGTTTTAAATCTGGTATCTCATCATTACTGAGAATTGTCTTACAGGGTTTAGCAATCCTCAGTCAATGGTCAGCTCCATAGTATATGAATTAGAAGAGGCCAGTGTCAAATTGTGTCCTTGGTCATGAAAGAAAGGCTTCATATGTATATGGTACAAGTTTTTTGAATTATGGCCACATATCTTTCCTCACCAACAACAGCTTGCCATAATTTTCTCTATGAATATTCTGATGTCTGGATGGTTGCCCTGTAGAGATGAGAAGTTCAGTTCCAGTTTTGAGCTACTTCCTAAGTGCAGCACCTTGGTTAATCTTAAAATTCTTCTGTTTTTCAATTGAAGAAAATAAACCACATTTCTAGAAAATTGAGGCGTGTGAAAAATGTTGCAAGCCCTGTGCTAACTTTTTGGGTTCTAAGGAATAGAATTTGAGCAAACTTTATTACGTGTGCCTGGCTACAGGTTACTTTCACCTCCAGAAGTTGTCTGTCTGTTAAAAATACCACATGGCAAATTGAGTCTGTGGATCTCACATCTTGAACATTCACTACCCTGGGAGCTCAACCAGTCATTTTGTCTGTCTTGGAGACAGTGTGAATCTGTCTGGGTCTCAGTTTTCTGAAGTGAAGATTAGAAATGGCACCTGTCTCTGTGAGTTGTGAGGGCAGAGATGTGGTTGGTGTCTCCTACCAATTGTAGAAGGTACCAATGATACGATCATCGGTTTCCTTTCTCCCTGTTTGACTACATGTTCTTCTAAATGATTCCTTGAAATCATTCTTTAGGTCTCATTAAAAGAACCATGCTGCCACTTCATTCTGGTTCTGTCTTCATACTTAATGCAGACGTAATTCATATTAGTTTTATCAAAGTCATTTGGTAACCTCTTTAATGAAAAAAAATCGCTGATTCCAGTTATATTCTCTTTGGCAACCCTCAAGCGTGGAAATTGCTCTAATTTTTTGATTCTATGAATTACGCTGAGCTGAAATCCCTTGAGGATAGTCCTTCCTTTATTAAATGCCTGGAGAAAAATACTGTGTGTGAGAAGTGGGAAAAGGATGTTGCACTATATGTAATGGAAACTATGATTTGGGGCATTTTTGTGTAGACAGCTGTAAAGATGTAAATGTTATTTGGATGTTTTCAGTTCTCAGGCTGATGTTTCTTCCAAGTGTATTTCCAGGCTCAGACGATCCCAAAGATGGCTGGCTCTGTGTTAATTACCAACCCTGAGATTTTCTTTCCACTTGATTAAGGGCATTAAAGGTGAAAATGGAATTATCTAGGCTTCATTGAGTATCTGAGAAGTTGGAACAATGATACAGAACACGGAAAAGAAGCTCCAGAAGAAAACAGCTGCAACTAACCCATCTTGGAAAGATGCCTCAATCAAAGTGATACTTAGTGAAAGGAAAACATTTTGAGTGATCAGATTATTAGCATGACCAATGGTTGATGGAAGGATTCCATGTTACTCATCATTTGTAATGAGTAATTGGACAATAAGATGTATTGTTCAAGCTGGTATGAGTGAAGGAAGGGAGATCTTAACCATTATCCTGGGACAACAGACTTTAAACTGAGACTATCCTGGGAAAACCAGGATGTATGGTCTACCTGGTAACAGTCCAATCATTATGGATCTGTGCTGTAAGCACACAAATAATATCTGGTAATGAAAGAAACATGCAACTAAGAAAAATTGCACTCAAAAACTTTCAGGAAAGCCATGAAGACTTGTTGGGTCATGTTTCAATTCAGAATCTTTAATTTGGAGCATACTGCTCCAATGATTAGGAGAGACACAAGATGGAAATAAAGATTTTATTACTTACAGGTCCTGGGAAGGGGGGTTCACAGCACACTGGGGGGCCACACACAGAAAGGTCAGGGGGCACAGGCAGGGAGCACGTGGACCTGGGAAACCTGTCTTTACTGGGGTCCAGGATGGAAATACAAGTGTGAGGGAGCAGAGGAGCGATTGGGCAGTTTAAAGCCAGCAGGTACAAAATATGAAATAAACCAATGTGAATACTCTTTCTAGTGATGAGGTATTATCTTGAAATCTGGTTGCCTCCAAGCTTGAGGATGTGGAGCAAGCACTACCTGGCCTCTACCAGAGGAATAAAAACAGGAGGGATTTATCATCTCAGCTAGATGGCTAAACACAAAGTTGATGGCGAGGCAACATAAAATTATAAGGATTCACTACAGGCCAAGATGAGAGAGCTATTCCAGACCTGGTGCAGGAAGTGCTACAGTAACATGGACAGAGTGTATGGCAAGCTCAGCTGTCGTGGTAGGAAGGGCTCAGTCACCAGCAAGCATAGAACAGAGCAGAATCCAACCTCAGGGACTTTTTTAATTTAGTTTTTCGCTAAAGTCTGTCATTAACAGCTTGGTAAGAAGAGACTTTTAAACTCAGAAATGTGTAGCTTATCATGAAGGAAAATTATTTGATAAGACCAGATTGGTTCCATTGCTCACAAACCTCTCCCCCTCCCCCCCCCAAAGACCAGACTGATCCAAGCTAATCCTTTTGGGAATGGCTTAACCGTTTGGGGAAAGTAGATCATATACTTGCAAGATCCCGTAAACATCTCTTTTCTGTGTTTGATAGCTCTTAAACCAGCAGTATAAGAACTCCTAGTGAAAAAAAATAAACATTAGTATAAAATTTTATGTGCCTATTAAATAAGAGCCATATATTAGCTGTGCGTTTTAAGTACAGACATTGAAATAGCAACATAATTGGAGAAACTCTAAATTCTATGGATAAATTTGGCTTGAAAAACACTAAAAATCAGGTAAGGCAGTGGTGGCTCACACCTGTAATCCCAGCACTTTGGGAGACAGAGGCGGGAGGATTGCTTGAAGCTGGGAGTTTGAGAGCAACCTGGGCAACATAGCAAGACCCTGTCTATCAAAAAAAAGAAAACCACCATAAATGTAGGTGATGCCGCCAAAGTTTAAAAAAAATAAAATCAGGAGGGAGAAGTTTTCAGTTTTGTTCTATTGACTTGCTTTATGAATATATGGAATTTAAACTTTATTGTATTAAAAATATGGAAATATTCATAATTATTCCCAGGCTGCTGTTCACTCTTCAGTGATGCTCTGGAAAGAAGTGCTTGAGATGGGGAGGCACACTGTAGCCACAGATGTTTGACCCTGGCAGTGAACGTCAACTTCAGAACAGATTGCCAGGCGTTTGACTTTTGGAAGACTCTTTACCCTGCAGGAGATCTCTTCCACACCCACGAGGTTAGGGCATTTTAATGGTGAAAAGATTCAACTTCCAAGTACATTACCTATGTCTTATGTATTTACCCATCCAAGATTACTGAGGCAATGTGGGAATTTATTCCTATGCTGGTTAATTGGCTTTAAAGAAAAGAAAAAAGAAATCATCTTTTTCATGCCATCAGGGTTTCGTTTGACAAGTTTTGCAGAAACTTACAAAGGTGCAAATACCTGCATGTATTTCTCTGTAAACCTCAGTTGTTCTTATCCTTTTTCAATGCTTGTATAGTTTCCCGGAACAGAACCTGAACTTTAAGATGAGTCATTTCTTCCCAAACTCAAATTTTCATGATACGCCCTCCTTGGATTTCCCTCCCGTGCTGAAAGTGTTCTCTAAGAATGGGATAGTGTGGTTAGTGATCGTCGTTCTATGAGTCAGACGGCCTGGGTTCTAATCGTGAATTAACTTTGTGATATTGAGTAGATCACTTAACCTCTGCAGTTTCGTCTTCTGTAAAATATGGAAGAAAAGCTTCAAGCTAAAGTTGGGTTGCCCTCTAAAAGCTTGAGATATTTTATCTTTGCAACATCATGGCTCATGGGCAGGCTGAAATAGGACTAAACTGGCAATTTTAAAAACAGTGATCATAAGGTGAAGGACCCTGGAGAGGATGTGAGACTTGGCAAATAAAATCAGGGAAGGTAGCATAAGTTAGATACCAGATGAGATGCCAGAAGATGACAGTCCAATAAAGACATGCACAAAAGGCCTTGGGGCTATTTCTGGGCTCAAACAAGCTGGTCTCAATTAGAAGACAAGCAAAGGGGCTGGTGGGGTGGAGAAGAGAAAGTCAGTGATGCAGTAGTTTGTTGCTGGGGGACTTCTTTGAGAGCCAGGAGCTCTGACCCATGTATGGCCTGTCCCCTGTCGGGGTGAAAGAAATGGTCCTCTGCGTAAATCTGACACTATTCTATCCTCAAGTCTGTTCATCAGCCCGGCCACAGTGAGGCATAGGTTTCATGCAGTGGAGGCTTCACTGTTGTGTGTGTTGATTCCCAGATGTGCCCTTTGATTGTATTTCTTTCTGACACCTGTAGGTCTCAGGGCTTTCACCCGTCCAATCCAAATGTAGTTGAGAATCTTACTCATCGCTCTGGGTTGGGACCCTGATGAAGATCTACAGTGACATTACGTTTGTGCTTGTGAAGAAGACATATGTGGGTTGCTGGGTGTCCTTGGTGGAACTTAAACGATGAGGAGGATGGCATTCTTGAGAAATGGTACCAGGAGATTTTCTCTAGCTTGATAGGTGGGAAGGGAAACAGAGTGGCAGGAAGGTGGCCTAGCGTTACCTCCTCAAAGGAGTGAAGGGTCCTCAGGGCCTGTTTGCCCAGAGGCAGCGGACTTACACTGGCATTGTGCTTACTAGAAGTTTTCTAGAGCTCACAGTGGACTTGTCTCAGTTGCACACATAATCCCCTACATAAGACAAAGAGCGGTGGCCTACTTACACATTTGGATACTGTTGGGGAGCGAAGGGGTGAAACCCCAGTTGGAGACCGCATATTTTGATGGGCAGGTCATGGATATCACTGAACATAGGCTTTAGGGAAGCCGGTGTTATAGTGACGGTGGAGTACAGTCACACAGATGTGCAGACTTAGGCTTGTTTGGTCATCTATCTGGAGGTTAGTTGCAGAAAAAGCTCATACCTTGATGAGTTGTGCATTCAGTAGAGCTTTCTAACACTGGTCGATGAACTGGGTGTCAGAAATCAAGCTTTTGTGGTTGGGATGCAGCGAGGCTGGGGCATTTCCTTGGAGAAGAAAGACCCTGTAACGGAGCTCTTGGGCTTAACCCTGATGGTGAAGTGGGCCCTCCTTGGGAGTGTGCATCCCAGAATGAGGATGCTCGTGACCCTAGAGTCAAACCATAATAAAAAACCCAGGGGTGGGGCAGAAACGTAGGACTTGGAGGTGTTGGCAGAGTGAGACACCTCTTAAGCCACCTAAGAGGATCCCATCTGAACGTGTGTTTCCTAGATCTCCCTGCAGTGGCCTCGAGGACCTGAGTCCTAGTTGAGACTCTTGTGACACCTCTTAAGTCCTATCGGTGTGCTGCAGTGATCTTTCTCCATGAAGGATGTAGAAATAGGAATATAACTAGAGCATTTCATCTGGGAGAGAGAGCTCTGTGGTTCCCAGCTGGGCAGGAGTTTAAAGGAAAGCCCTGTGAATCTACTCCTATAGTGCCCAAACTTAAGATGTCACATAGAAAGGAGTATACTTGTGAATCTCTGAGAAATATCGAGCCATAGTTGAAATTACACATATTTATTTAGGTAATAAATATGTATTAGGAACATACTCTATGCCAGATACTGACCTTTGGATGGAGCTATAATTAGAAGTCAGATAGATACAAAATGCACCATTGGGGAGTTTAAAATCAGTTTTTGAATCCAAACAGACCTGGACTTTACTGATTTCCAGATTGATGCCTTGAAAAAGTCACTTGAATTTTTCTGAATGTCCATTTTCTTACGTATAAAATGGCCATTGTAACCGTGCTCTATGAGACTGCCAATGGGTGATACAATATCTTTAAAATGTCTATTAAAGTGTCCGATGATAGCATGGTAGGTACCCAGTAGTCAGTAGCTGTAATTATTTTAACTATAAAAATGTAGACTCATATAAAAAAATTAGAAAGTACCACATTACCTTTCTCATCTTCATAAAGGGCACCGTTATCCACCTAATAACTCAATCCAGATTTTGGTTCCTCCATTTCTTTAATTTTCCATGGCCAAACTTTCAACAAGTCCTGTTATTTCCACTTCAAAATGTATCTCAAATGCATTCTCTTCCCTCTGTCCCCATCGGTACCACCCTAGACCAAGCTCTCTTCGTCTCTCACCTAGACTAGAGCAGGAGTCCTTCTCTAGCCTGTCGGCTTTCACTCTTACCTCCTTACACCACACTCTCTGCAAAGCAGCAGCCAGAGAGCTGTTTTTACAACACGTGTCAGATCTTGTTTGCGTTTGCCTATTTACTTGTTTTATCTCACTCGTTAGCCTCTGTGACAGTGAAATTCTTAGCTGTCCTGTTCACTTTGGAATTCTTAGTGCTTGGCTCAATGGGAGGCAGTCATTAAGAATTTTTTTTTTAAACAAATGATATTTTTATGGTAGGTAATTGCAGATGGCATGATTGTTCGGTCATTCCTCTGCACAGTCATGGAGTAAGTATGCTCATTTGGAAGATCAGGGCTTGGCTTATGTGTGCATGAGCTTTCAGAATTAGACGTAATCATCTCAGTTTTCCTGTTGCAGATTCTATTTCTAGAAATCTGCATGACTTCATCTGGCCCTGGCCGTCTCCCTGTCACTAAAGTGTTAATGTATTTGGTGGATTCTGTAGATCCACTTCCTAAATTAGCCATGGTCTGTCCTTCTGTGCCATGAACTAGGGAGTTTAAAGCACCGTGGAACATTTCAGCGTTAGTTAGTATTCCGAATGTGGCAATGGAAGCGTGGGCAGTGGAATAAGGAATTCACACTGAGGTTTTCTTTCATGATAACCATTCTTGAAAAATGCATGTGGTGGGAAGGATTCTTGAGCAGATGCAAGCAGAGAGGCCGTGGTTGAGTGCAGGCTTTGGAGTGGCATAAACTTGGGTTTGCATCTCAGCCCTGTTGTTTATAAGGTATGGGATCTCAGTTATTTCAACTCTCTGGTCTTTAAAGTGGCTTTGGGGACTCAATTAGATTATTCATGTTAATATTATATATGTAGCAATTAACAAATATCAGGAAAAAACAAGGCACTTAGGTAACAAAGTCTATAAGGATATTACTACCTTAATCTAAGGCTCTTGGAAGGTAAAATAATGAAAATGGGAGGAATAGCAGAATCCTTTCTTTTCTATGTTCTGACACCTTCTTTTCTCGTGAAAAAGATGTGCCACCTTTCCATGATTCATTCACCTTGGCAATTAGGTAAACAGTTAGCAGAATGTGGTTATCACCATGAAATAAACCTCAGTGAGGTATCTTTAGCCTGAAGGATTTCTTTAACATTTCGTCATGAGATCATGAGTAAGCAGCTTTCATTATAGAATTGCCAAAGTACAAAAGAAGACCAGAGAACCACTCAGGCTTCTAAAAAAAAAACAAAAACAAAAAAACCCAAGGGAAAAAACCCTGTGATTAAAAAAACAGAGAGAAAGAAAGAAGAAAAAGATGCCCTTAGTCATTCTGTTCCCTTTTGGGCCTGTGTCTTTAATTTCTTCTGGGAAAATGAAGTTGTGAACTGCTCTGGCAATAATCTAGGATGATGCCCAGTGAAATCCCCATCCCCAACCCCATGTTTCCAGAAGCATTCTTTGTCACCCTGTTGCTCTAATAGAAGAATACAAATGTTTCCAATGTTCTATTGTATATCTTCCCACTCTGAATTATAAAGTAGCTTTCTTGAAATTCCTTTAATTATTTTGACAAAGAAATGGCATTAAGCCCATAGATAAAAATAATTTAGTAATAATAATTACAACAACCTAACTCCAATTATTTTTTACTTCTCTTCTAAACTTCCAACATATCTAAGTAAGAGGGCAAATAATATAACTGATAATATAGTGAATTACTTTAAAGTGAGTCCAAATTTCAGTTTCTTGAAGTACTCGTGGCTTAATGGCAAACAAGAGCATTTTAAAAAATCTATTGTGTTCATTTTTGAAAAACAAGTAGCTTCCTGTTTACAATGAGGACACTACTGAACACAGCTTCTACATAGTTCTGCCCTTTCCTTGCTACAGTTTCGAGACTTTGGCTGAAGTTTTCTGATCCTTGTTCACTTCCATTATTAACGTCTGTCGCTGTACGAGAGGAAATTTTGAATGAACGGGGTGTAATCTTCCTAAACCAGCTTCTGTCCTAAATAGAGCATCTGACATCAGGTCTGGGAAAAGAATTTGGTCAAAGAGATAGCCTGAGGTTATTTTTAGGAAGTCAGATGTTCAGGGAAATTAATACTAAGAAAGTTCTGGTTTCTGTCTCTGTAGATATTCCATTAGGAGACACATGCACCTACTCAGCATCTTGTTTTTCCGTTCCTGCCCCTTGGGTGTTCCGCGTCATTCCCTATCTTGTCATTGGAGCATGAGGCAGGAGCTTGAGGCAGGGGGTAGCTAATGCATCCTTTCCATTCAGTCTTGTAATTTTTCTGCATGGAGCTTTATAGAATTTCATTTCGGGGTTAATAAGGGGAAGTTAGAACCAAGGAGAAACCTTAGGCTCTGCCAAAGTATACCAAGGATTACTAAACTTGGATGTAGAAAATAGAACACGAGAGTAAAAATGGAAAAGTCCTGGCAGATTTCTCTGTAGCAGACTTCATCCTTAAAAAGCAGAATTCCAGCCAGCTCTTCTTGGTGGCATAATTCCTTATCATGGAATTATAACATAAACACTCTGTTGAGATATGTCTCTCTTTTCTGAAGCCGAATGGAGTGTCTGGAAGGCAGATGATGTGTCTAATACCGCTCTCGTTTTGCAGGAGGGAAATCTGAGACGGAAAACTGTAGCTGCCCTCCTGGGAAAACACATCCAAGCATTTACCAACACTCATTTAGGCTGCATCTATGCGCTTCCCCACGTAAGGATGAATGTCAGCTGTTTACTGAATGATCCAGGTGTTTCGAATACACAGGTGGCGTATATTTCATAAATAATGCATTCAGGTCATTTAAATTTAAATTTTTCATTTGGAGTTTTATCACTATGCAGGGAAGCACACATTAAGAAGGTTTTCTTTTTTCATGTCTTCCCTGTTTCATTTGTCAGGTTCTTTTAAATACTGGTTGTACATTTTTAGAGTAAGTAATATTCTACCCAGAATCACAGAGGGTGAATTATTAGATATCAGATATTATTAACAAAAAGTTTACTACATTGCACAAATATCGCTAGACAAAGACATCCTCCAGGCAGTTAACTAACGTAACTAAAGTTCTCAGCTGTTACCACCAAATTTTCATAGTTAATGATTTCATAATTATTAACTCTTCCGAGAGGTATTATACTAGCCCAGGGAAGCTGAATATAACTTAATACTTCCTGTGAAGGTTACTTGAGGTCATCAGTATGGAGGTGCATTCTTTACTGCAATGCACAGACACATCTATTACTTATGAGGGTTTTTTCCTCTTCTTTTCGGCAGTCAGCTGTCAATTCTTATTGCTGTAAGAGCAAGGGAAGTCAGATAATCAAGCTTGATAAGAATTGTAGACGCTTGAGTCTCCTATTTCAGTATATTTAAAAAAGAATCCATGAGATTTTCATTGCAGACCAAAGGATATGGTTTTAAATGAAGCGGCCCAATGAAAGTTGATTGGATTTTTCTTTTGTCTTTCTGTAAATGGAACTGTGTTCCTGAAGGCCTCTGAGTCTTTATCTTTTTATGTTACGTTATTTTTTTTTTTTTTTGGAGACAAGGTCTCACTCTGTTACCCTGGCTGGAGTGCAGTTGCATGATCATAGCTCACTGCAGCCTCAAACTCCTGGGCTCAAGCCATCCTCCCACCTGAGCCTCCAGAGTAGCTGGGACTGCAGACATGCACTACCACACCCAGTTTATTTTTGTTTATTTTTTTGTAGAGTGGGGTCTCATTAGGTTGCCCAGGCTGGTCTCAAACTCTTGGCTTCAAGCACTCCTCCTGCCTTGGCCTCCCAAAGTCCTGGGATTACAGACATGAGCCACCAAGCCTGGCCTGAGTGTTTATCTTGTTGCTTGAGATTTCCAGGGCAGTGGGTATAAGGCAGGGGTAGTGTCTGGGAACTGTATCAAGTTTGTTTATCCGCTATATTCCTTTTTGTAAGCATGTTGATTGGGAAATGAAAAGTAATTTAGGCCACTTAATTTTCAATCCATGTCTCTGTGATGAATTCATGATGGAAATGACAATGTGGAGAGAGGAATGGATATTATAGATTTATTTCTTTGCCATATTTGTAGACTACTGGGTGGGATTTATGACCAAAGTATTGATAATTTATGAATGAACTATTGATATTTTTTCTTTCTGACCAGTATGGATAATCAACTGACATAACAACTTTTATTTTAAAAAATATTTGAAAGGCATATAGTAGTTAAAACAAGGACCCTGGATTCAAACGGCCAGAGTTCAAAACTCAGAGATGCTCCTTTTTGCAGTGTGCGTTTTAGACAAGCTGGTTCAGTTTCCTCATATGTAAAATAGTAGTTTACCTCGTGGGATTGTTTTAAATAGGTCAGATGAGTTACTGTGTGCAGTGTGCTGGAACACTGCTTGGCTGGAGTAAGTTCTTTGTAAATAAACGTTAGTCCTTGAATAAAAGTAGAACGCTGATGGAGATATTCCATAAAGACAACCTTAAACACCTATTTGAAGCTTTTATGCCCTCAAAATACAAGCTCCTAAACTTCTCTATGACTGGCCACATTATTTATGCCCCAACCAAGAAGTTATTAATAATCATGTCAAAATAGCAGGAATAAATAAGCAGGAATTAATCATGCCAGAATAACAGAAATAATCATTGCCAGTCTCAGGAAAAAGGGGTAGATTGGTTGTCCTATTTATGACACTACTTGAGTATTTATTACAACAATAAATAAAAAATTTGCAAGAGAAAAGGCTAGTGCATTTTGTACAAACATAACTAGACAGGGTAATTCTCCAGGAAGTTATTTATGTGTTCTCTTTCCTGTGTCTCCTTTTTTCCCAATACATTCCAGCATATATATTATTAATAATAGTTGTCCTTCAGTCTCTGTAGGGAATTGGTTCCAGGACTCCCAAGTATACCAATATTAAACATGTTCAAGTCCCTTACTGTAAAATGGCATAGTATTTGCATACAATCTACGTGCCTTTTCCCATCTCTAGATTACTTCTAATATCTAATGTAATGTACATGCTATGCAAATAGTTTTTATACTGTATTTTTAAATTTTTTTTAGTATTTTTAAGTGTTTTCTCCCCCAGTATTTTCCATCTGTGGTTGGTTGAATCTGCAGATAGAGAACCTGCAGATACAGAGTGCCCACTGTATATTCTCATTGTTGTACCTTTGTTCTCCTCTGCTCTTTTCTACCCAATGACTTAGGTACCCCTTTACAGAGTCGAATAATGTTTACCATTAGTATTATCCGGAATGCTGTGGTTCATTCTTCCTGACCCCTTCATGGACAATGCTGGTTTCAGACGACATTTGGGGCCTTGCAGAGTTCATAGCGCTCATTAGAAATGAGGCAGTTTCACTCAGGCCTTGGTTTTATTGCCCATTTGTGGTTTGGTTTTGTCTCTGTGATTGATCATGTATGCATGTTTCATGTGTACAAGGAAACTAAAATGTCTGTAACACTCCAAAATGATTAGAAGTTTATCTTTAAATACCCAAACGAAGATAACTCTTAAGATGTCTCAGGAATGTTATTCCGTAATGGAGGTCCAATTGAGTGTTTTTTATTCATTTGTTACTTATTTGTTTGTAAATAACAGGTTTAGGATAAAATTAAGTCATGTAGATAAATACTTCAAGGGACAGCCAAGTATAAATGGTAAGTCTACCTGTGTCTTATGCCAAATTGTTATGACAGAAAACCCTAATGTTGATTTAGACAAACATAACACTGGGCATCATTTGAATAATTGGCTTTGCAAAGAACTGCATATATTGGCCACTGATAGTAAAATTCACGAAATGTTAGGTCTAGAAAGTACTACTAGGTTAAAAAAAAACTTAGGTGGTTTGTTCTAGGTCACTCAGTAAGATAGTTAATCTAAAATTCAGGCTTCTGACTGTTTTGACATTCTTCTCATAATATAATTATGGTTATACTTAAGAAAGAAAATTAAGTACTCCCTCTTTTTAGAAATTGTTACCTACTATAGGCATAAATATTAGTATCTACTTAACCTGTGTTTCTGTGTATCTGATATAGGTATTAACAATATCTATATCTACAGTCCTTGGCATGTAGTAGGTGCAATAAATATAGGTTAATTGAATTAATCATATTATCATGGGTAATTTTTATATTCTTCTTTGTGCCTTTTAGCATTTTTTAATTTTTACATTGATCATGTACTGCTGTTGAAAATTTTTTAAAAAGCTAGTGAATTAAATTACTACAGGAACTGACATCAAAGTAGTCTATTAGTTAAGAAAACTAATTTTACAATGAGTTTGAAGCTTCTGATATTAGAAACTTTGAGGATCCCAATAACAGATGCTATATTTATACTCTTGAAGTATAAATGTACTTTAAGAGAGTTTTTGATGAGAAGGAAACTTAAGTGTTCAGGTTAATCTAGGAAAGTGGCAATCAGTTGGATCTGTAATTAGGGGAAGCTGGGTGTGAGGCTTTGGGAGGGCTGGGTGAGGCTTCCTGGATATCAGATCAGCTCCTTCCTGCTGGGGGTTGAATTCTGTTGGGCTCCATCAGAGAGGCCAGTGGGAAACAATAGTGGAGCTCTTCTAACTCACTCTGAAGTCATGAGACCACATCAATATGAATTGGCCTCATAGTAGAATAAGTAGTAGTATAATACTTGGTGGTGTCATTCTTGTCCTTTTCCATACATATGAATGAGAAAACACAGTAATAACCACATAATCCTCCCACATGAGCAAGAGATAAGCATAAGCAACTCAGAGAGGACCTAATTTGACACATGTATTGCTCTAGGGTAGCACTAGGTATGCATTGAAGAATCTGACCCTGAGCTGTGATTGCTTTAACATAACTGGACCAAATGAAACAGAACTTAGTTTTATGAATGGATGTCTGTCTCTCCATACAGTTGTACCTGGCTGTACTTAATTCCTGAACCTTTTTCAATTTCTAAGGAAAACATAATCTCTTTCATGTCTCTTTCTTCTCCATCCCATTCTTCTGACAGATAGAACCACACTCCTTGATTAGTTCTGTGAATTTCACTGCCCAAAACTGAGAAAATGAATGAATGACTCCCTCTCTGTGTGCAGTTGAGGGCTGTCTCCCGCTGGCCAGCGCTGTTCTGCATGCATGGATTCCGTCAGCAGAGTGGAGAAAAGATGTTAACTGGCAGTTACTTGTAAATTTCCAAGAAGAACAATGACTTGACTATGTGTCAACTGTTTCTGAAACATTTTGACTAAACTTTCTCATGTCAGTTAGAACTAGACCTGAAAGCTGGGACAAATGCACAGGAGGAAGCAAGAAGGACCAGTTATGATGCTTGGTGCTGTCCAGCTGGCACTAAGGCTGATGGATTTAACACAGAATGTTTATGTAGAGTGAAATACACACACACACACACCTGACCATATTTCACATTTGCATTTCCCTCTAAGGGTACTTGTGGTTAGTATGATATTTTTCATCAGTTTGCATAAACGATAAAGCAGATATTATAATTATTTTCTTTACAGAAGAGAATGAGTTCAACAGTAATTAACAGGACAAAAGCAATGCCCAGGTACTGCAAAACTTCACATAAATGTTTTCTGTTCCTTTTCACCGCAACCTTCTGAAGTAAATAGTATTATCCCAATTTACGGATGTGGAAACTAAGACTAATTAACTTATGCAGAATCAAGGTGGGAGAGCCAGGACAAGAATTCAAGTTTCCTTTCCTCTAATTGAGCATTCTTTCCTGGACACACGTAAATGTTCTTAAAAAAATCAATGCATGATGGTAGAATTCCTATCCATCAGGCAGAATTTTCTGCCAGAATTACGGTGTTTACCTGAAATAAAATAGGCTCATAAACAAAGCAGGGAGTACATCTGGTGCTTATATCTGGGATAATTAACTGGCAGAGACAGCATTTTTTTACCTTCAGTTGCAAAATGAATGCGGCGAAACTTCAGGGCAATGGGTTTGTTCCCACATGAGACAAGGTGATCTGAGTGACACAGCGGGGAAACCCTGCATGTGGGAATGATATGTCAAGGATTCATTATGGATCTGTCGTAAATATTAAAATAATTTTTGGTGTCTTTGCATTTCAACATTTGAAAAGTTGTATATTGCATAGACATATACCCATATGCAAATACACACTTGGCTCCAAAAACATTGAATATTTGTTTTAATAAGGTATAAATGATATTATAAAAATATAGTAAAGGGGATAAGAGTCAGGGCTGAGAGAAAAACATAAGGAAAAAAGACAAAAATACTTAAATATCTCTTGGTGCATCTACTTGGCAGTGTCTTTTTTAAATTACCAGAATGCAAAGTATAAATTGCAATGTTTATCTTGCTCTTAAAGAAAAGTTTTTTCTCCCATTTTGTCCAGTCTTTGTGGGAAGGGGGAAGAATTCTTAACATGATTATTAGTCTCACATTTGATTTTTAGGATTCCATCAGTGGATTTTAGGATTCTACCAGCGGAAGGTGCATGCGGCTGTCTTGGTAATTGAAGGAAAAGCTCTAAGGAAAAATATGAAAAAGGAGCATCCCTTGTCCTCCTCTTGAGGACACACTGCAGTTACAGAGCAGGAGGTGTAACAGTCGTGTCCCTTAATTTATCCCTCAGTCTTTTTCGGAAGCGTAGCTACTAAACCTCCGTTCAGATAGTGAGAGCCACAGGAAAAAAGCCTGATAGGAATAGTGATAGGAAAAAAAGTGTGTGCATTGAGATAGATTTATTTTTTTTAATTGCATAAATAAAAACTAATCTATCAAAGAGCGGCTCCTTCCACTCCAGAACCTCCAACTTAACCATCTGCATACAGTAGGTTCTTGAAAACCAGCTGTAGTGGCAAAATTCCCTGGTATTGTTTTCAGACTTACAGATAGGAACAGAAGTGCTAAGATGAAATATGGCAGGGTTCGTTAGCCAGGGTTCTCCAGAGAAGCAGAACCAACAGGATGTGTGCATGCGTGTGTGTGTGTGTGTGTGAGTGATTTATTTTAAGGAACTGGGTTACACTCTTACGGAGGCTGGCAAATCCAAAATCTACAGGGTGGGTTGGCAGGCTGGAGACGCAGAGTAAAGCTGATGTTGCAGTTTAAGTCCAGAGGATTTCTGCTGGCAGAATTCCCTCTTATTCAGGGGAGGTCAGTCTTTTGTTGTATTGAAACCTTCAACGAAATGGATGAGGCCCACTCACGTTATGGAGGGAAATCTGCTTTACTCAAAGTTCATTGATTTAAACGTAAACCTCATCCAAAAACACCCTCCCAGAAACATTCAGAAGAATGTTTGGCAAAATTTCTAGGCACCAGGGCCCAGCCAGGTGGACGCATAAAACTGACCATCGCAAGTTGACTTGGCCGCCATATACATCTCCTTAAACCAGACCTAATGTCCAAGTACAGTCACATTCCAAGGAACTGGTGGTTAGGGCTGCAACACGTGCTTGTTGGGGAGGCAGAGCTCAGTCCATAGCATAGAGGCAGGTCTGGGGTCCTTTCCTTCCCATTCCTACTGGGGAAGACAGTTGAAGGAAGAGGGAAGTCCTCCTTCACTTATTTTACTCTCTTCTACAGCTAACCTTCCATGAGAGAATTAGGATTAGAGTGATGAGAGTTGAAACACAGAACAAGGATTGAAGGACAGCCACTGCGTTTAAATAGCCCCAAAGTTAGACAAGGGAAAACTTAAATTAGTAGGGTAGAGATTGAAGAAGTAAGCAGAACTGAAACTGGTAGAAGACAGATGTGTTGTAAAATAGGAGAATGGATTTGAAATATAGTTGTTAAGTATTAAGATAGTTAGACAAACAGACTCCACTTATGCTCTCCCAGTAGATATATATTTACTGAAATCTTGGGAAAGCTGACCTTGTTATCAGGTATGACCAGACCATCTTTCTTGGATCTCAGAGTCTAATAGCAGGACGAGCTTGGTGTTTAAGTCCTCTGAAATGTGACGTGCCACTCAGAAAGGAATCTAGATGTTTTTAACTGTAGGTTCTTTTGCAACCTGGGAGGTTCTTTGATCCTTAGTATCATTCTGTTTCCCACCTAAGGATTGCAGAGACCATAAGGTCTTAAATCCACTGGGCAATCTGAATGGAACCACAGGATGCCCCCTCTGCATTGGTGAGCACAGTCTAGGGTTGGCTGGGACAGTGGACATGGTATTGCTGGCAGACGGAATCACTCTTGAAGAGAATATAGACGCTAGTGAGGGATAGTCATCAACTGATCAAAGTCCTGGTGAAGGTTCTCAACTCCAGTTTGAGCTCATTGACAAAGATCACGTGTAAGCAGAGGGGTGGGCATGCTCTCTCTCTAGGCACAGGTATGTTTTCATCACAAAGTTCTTATGCTCTTGCCATGAAAAAACAACAAGAAAATAAACCACTACCCTTGAGTATGCCTCTACTTGAATTTCAGGTGGAAGGACAGGAGGGTGGCAGATAACTACATGCCAAATATTCTTTTTCTGTTGTCCATGCTCAGTTATTTAAGAACATTACTGCTGCCTGACCACACAGACATGCATTTTTAACGCTTACATTTAATGTCTGCTTTAAGGTGTGATTTAAGAACCAATAGTATAAATAGAATAAAATAAGCTTATTTCTATAGGAATCAATTTTCCTGAATTTTACAGTTGTTCTATGCAGTGACTTTGTATATTATAAAATATATGTTGAACTGTCACATGCACATATATTTCAGTGTTTTATAAATCAAACCCCATGCTGATGGTCACTATAAATAAGTAAATATGTCAACATCACCCAATCCCCAGTTCCTCCCCCACCAAAAACTAAATAAAGGGCAAGTGAATGAATAAATAAAGTTGTTCAGGCTGCTGACCTTCCTGTCGACAAAGGTGACATGAATTACATGGATCTGTTTTCCAGCTGGAGAGGTGGGCGCAGCCAAGAGTATGCCCACACCGTTAACACCACTAAACCCAACAGACTGAAAAACAACAGCTGGGTAAAAAAAAGCCACCTTTGGTATCATGGGTATTTATGAGGACTTTTAAAAACACATATGTGCGCACAAAGCTAAATTAATAATACCAGGTGATGGGTAGGCATAGAAAGTTCCTGAAGCTAGGTTCTTTTCCTTTTAATGAAATACCAACAATATAGCTTTGCTAAAATTAAGAGAAGAAGGCCTTTCTTTAGGCCATGTATCTTGGGTTAGGCTTACAGTTCTACTTCTGTTACAAATGTAAAGGCCAAAGAGTTGGAGATTGTGTGTGTGTGTGTGTGTGTGTGTGTTCTGTATCGATACATTAGGTAGGATGAATAGTGGTTTATTTCTGGGATAATATGGCAAACCTTATCACAAATCCCAACCTCATCTCCCAATGGGAGATTTGAACCATGAGTAAAAAAGTTTGGCTTTAGCTTACTTTTTGGGTTCCCAGGATTCTTGCTTCTTCCTTGAACCACCCTTATACCCACTTAATCTTTCCATTTTTAAGATGCCTGACTCATGAACCACTTGCGTGATTGGAATTGGATCTGGTTCATTCCATGTTTTATGTTAGATACTGGTCACCTACAATACAAGAGGAGGAGGCAATTTAAAAACATTAAATTTTATTTCATGCCATGGGACACAGTATATGTGTGTGTGTGTGTGTGTTTTTAAAAATGAAAGCTACATACTTTATAGTCAATTGGATATTTAGATTTCATGCAGATCATAATGATAACAGTATTTATAGAAATCTTAGCAACTTTTGAAGGAAATGTCTGTCAACAGAATAGATGAAAGAATTTTTCAAAGTGATAGAAACTTTCAAAGGCATGAAATTTACCTAAGAGCAGTCCTTTTGAAATAGAGAAAAATAATTACTTTACTTTTTCTTGCATCCCTCACCTGGAGTTTGACCATTACACTTTAACACGTAGATGGTACCAGAAAGAAACAAGACATTTTAAATTAAGACCAATGTGAAATGTTATGCCAGTTTAGTATCATAATTCCCATTGCCCTTATAGAAACTAAACATAGAACGAGAGCTCAGGATCTACACTGTAACTGCCTGCTACTTACATAACTATTTTTAGTTCCATCATCCTTATTAAAGACATTCATTATGAGTTCACTTATGGAAATGTTATAGAGTTTTTTTGGAGACTTTTCTGAGATCTCAAAATGAGGTCTTAGAAACATGATTAAAACATAGTCATTTAGTTTCCCAGTGAATGCTGATCTTTTCCAGGAAAATTCTATAAATAAAGAAGCAAAGCTGGTTGTCAGTGATTTGAAGTAGCTGGGTTGGATTGTGAATATTAATGTGTAAATTACAGCTTGTGCCAGCTATATACAACCAGGGTTCCATGCATTTCATCCAACAGTTTATTTAAAATCTGAGTTTGCATACAAACACCGGTGTAATTGAGTTTCCAAAAAGAATTAAAAATCTTGAGATGCCATTTGGTACTTTAAAACGTTTTGCCTTGAAACTTGGTGATAGGTGAGAACCACCAAGAATCAAATTTGTGAAGTTTCTTTGTATCATTTGTAGGAAATATGGTATTTTCAGTAATTCCAAGTGAAAGTGGTAGGTGAGCTGGAGTTTATGAAGTTCAGTCTTCAAAGGACCAAGCTGGAAATGGCTGGGCAGCTGGTGGTATGGATATAGCAGCCTTTCCATTGGAGAGCAGAAATGAGCTAGGCTGCGTGGCTAAGGGGCCTTCCAAGTGCAAAGCCAAGGTCAGGACAGGCTGTTCTTGGCTGATGGGTGCTTTTCTGTAAAACTGACTGTTTCTCTATTTGAAGGAATGCTTTTAATTCAGAACTATATTTAAATAGTCAAAGGATTCATAGAGATGAGTTCTTCCCAGACTAGGTAATGAACAACATATAGTTTACTACCCAGTGAACATAAGCACAGCAACTACACAACACATAGGCATGAGCACAGGGCTGCCCTGGAGTTAGCCACAAACCCCTGGGTCACTAGTCTGTAGACTTGGTAAAACCCTTAGGTGGAAGGAGGGAAAGAAATATCTCTACATCATTTGCTTTTGCCATCATCAATTTTCTGACGCTTAAAATTTATAAATGCTAGTTCATGGGATCCTTGTTACTGTTTAACACTGGCTAATTGCTTATATAAGAGCAAGTCTGCTAGTCATAGAGAATGTTCAGTATTTTTTTGTGATACTTGTCTGTATAGGACAGAAAATTCCTGCCTTGTGTTGGAGAGAGTTTTGGGTTTTGATGCTTTTGCCGCATTCATTTTATATTTTAATTATACTACTTGCCAGCCATGCAAGAAATTCAAGAGCTATCATTCTTGTCTAACATGAATATTACCTTGTTAGTGTCAGTAGCAAAAAATGGTCATAATTACTTTCTTTGAAACTATGGTTTCTATGAGAAGGGTTTTGTAGACCTTCCTGGTTTTAGATGGGAAGATAATACCTTTCTGAATCAATGTCTGCTGGAGAATTTATCTCTCTTATTCCAAAGGTCATTATTCTACATGTTGATGTCTACCATAGTTAAAGATACCCCTAACTGCAACTTACCATTTAAACTAGAACCCGACAGGAGGTTATGTTGATGATTTTCTGTTTAATTATTTCTGAAATTTGAGTTGGTATTCAGAATTTAAGAGAGGCCCAATGCCATACGCAGAGATTAGAAGTCCAGGCTAGAAGTCTGAAGTCATCAACTTGGGGTCTGTTGTGAAGCGAATTGCATCACACAGTGTTAGACAGTGGCCACCACCAGCTGTGACGCTTGAAGGAGCTATGCTCTACCTCTTAGCTGGCTCTTAGACTTTGCATATACCATGCCCCTCAATAGAAGAGAGGGCCTTCTTGGTAAAATGCCATGCAATCCTCACAGGCACAGAAAGATTTAGTAACATTTCTGAAGAGTCACAGCATTTTGTTGAGTGGAAATGATGTGCCCATAACATTATCTTAGTGCTAGGTGATACTGAGACTCTCTTGTAAATGGGAATTTTGTGAATGGATATTTTGTTTTAGCAATTTGAAGGATGTTACCTTGCATACCTATGATGTTTTGGAGTGAACATTATAAAAAGATAAAGGAAAATAAGAGACTTTCTTATCTCAATTTAAAATATATGTGTATTTTGGCCCACACAAATCACATCACCCAAATAACTCAGACCACTCTACCACAAAAGGCAAGACAAGATGTTTCTGAGAGTATTCAGAACTAAAAGGATACACTTTAGTTCCACGCTTAGAGATCATCCACGGGGGTCTCTTTGAACTTGGTGAAGAATATTCAGCAACTTGCATGAGCTCTGGGAATGGGAATATCAGTTACAAACATGGGTCATCCCAGTTCGTGTGTAACAAACTTTCCATCAGACCAGTAACAACTCATGTGACTAGATCTGTTCATTGTAATAACTGATGCTAACTTGCCAATATCCTTTTTCTAATTTATTTATTTATTTGGAGACAGAGTCTCTCTCTGTCACCCAGGCTAGAGTGTAGTAGCATCAATTGTAGCTCATAGCAACCTCAAACTCCTTGGCCTCAAGAGATCCTCCAGCCTCAGCCACCCTAGTAGCTGATGCTACATGTACACACCACCACGTCCAACTAATCTTTCTATTTTTTTGTAGAGATGGGATCTTGCTCTTGCTCAGGCTGGTCTCGAACTCCTGACCTCAAGTGATCCTCCCACCTGGGCCTCCCAGATTGCTGGGATTACAGGCCTGAGCCCCATTGTGCCCTGCCTAGAACCCAAGTTTTTTTTTAAGCCTACTTCACATTTCTTTCTACTGAGCTGCACTGCCTCCCACTCACTGCCTATTTTGGTCTCTAAACTGTCATGAAAACAGATGCTAGGTCCCTGTCAAAATGTTTGTGTATTTCTAGGTGTGAAAAGGTGTGTGTGTTTGTGTCTGCGCTCATGCACATGCATGCCTGGTGGAGAGTGGAGGAGGGCAGATTTTAGCAGCAGACTTCTGTGAGTGTCTGCAGCGCGGCCCTGCCCTGTGTGTTTATATTCCACAGCGACTGCACAACTGCTGGAAAGGGATGATGTTCTATTTTCATCTTGGGTGTGTTTTTTGCAGCAGTCTCTTGGCAATGGCAAGACTACACCTCTGCAAAGAATACCCGCTGAGCCTTTAGTGTTACCCACACTCAAATGACAGCAACAGTTAATTTGTCTAAAAGGGGTTTTTCTGCTGGGCAGTTAAACGTGCAACTTTTACATACTAACCAGGAATGTTGTGTTCTCTTCTGTGGAATAGCATAATAATAATAGGCCTAATAATAGCAGCTAAAATACTTTAAGCATTTTTTTTCAAAGGGAAAAATAAGGGAAAATGCCAGTTTTTTCCCCTTAGGGCAATAGTCATCTTGTATAACTTTGAATTCACACTAAAAACCTCTATAGAAAACTAAAGATAAAGATATCCTCCTTTCAGAAATATGACACTATATGTAATGTGCAATGATGTAGAAGTAAGATTAAGTATAAGAGTATCTCGGGCCAGGCGTGGTGGCTCATGCCTGTAATCCTAGTCCTTTGGGAGGCTGAGGCAGGAGGATCGCTTCAGCCCAGGAGTTTGAGGTCACAGGAAGCTGTGATGATGCCACTGCACTCTAGCTGGGGCAACAGAGCAAGACCCTGTCTCAATAATAATAATAATAATAATAATGATAATAATAATCAGCAGCAGAATGGCGGAAAAACCCATACATTAAAAACTAAAAATTATAAAAGTTAGATGATCATAGGCCACATATATCTAGATATGGGAGAAGACTACCCCTTTTGGTGAGGACAAATACAGGTGAAAGAAAGAAAGAGAACACATACGTAATAGGAATCTTCAAGGATTTCATTTTGATGATGCTTTTTGAGAATAAAGGAAAAAGCATGTTTCCTTTTATAAATGTTCCAAGTAATAGAATTCTGTGTGTCATTTATCTTTTGACCTGGCTTTATAATGTATGTGGGGAAGCAGAACTCCTTTATTATTATTTTCTTCGTGGTTGCATTTGTCAGTCTTTTTCTGACAATTATGAGGAAGCTCTCGTATATTGTCAAGAACATAAATCTATCACAGGCAGGCTCACATCTAGAGACTACTTCTTAAAGGTTGTAAGACACTTGGGAGGTCACTTAACCTCTTTGAACCTATTTCATCATCTGTAAAATGGTGATTGAATCACACTGTACACAGACAAGAAGTCAACAAGGAAAGTTGTATGTAAGTGCTCAGGAAATTATAGTATACTGTGCAGATGTTTATTAACTTCAGTTTTGCTTCAAGTGCTGATAAATTGCATGTAGCTGAAAATACAGTGAATCATAGTCACATAGGACTCAATTTTGAGAAGTCTTAGTATGAGAGTAGTTTCAAAACCATGGCCTTTATCGTCAGAAACACGAGAACTTCAGAAAGAAAAGGACCTTTGAGTTCTTCTGAGCCAACTCCTTCCCTTTATCCCCACCAGCAAACTGAAGTCAGAGGGAAATGACATTGACCTAGTGAGACAAGCAGGAAGAAGGAGAGGCAGATTCATGTCTTAGATCTCCTTAGTCTAAGTCCAGGGATCTCTCCATTTAGTCTGCCATACAGTACATTTGTCACCACCACTGCCACTGCCACCATCATCCTTATAACAAAAATTAAATTTAGATAGCTTTTTTAAAGTAGTTACATTTTCACAGTATAGGTAAGGCAATTCATATCCATTTCTTCTTTGTCAAATGAAGGAATGGGATGAGGCGATTTATGTAGTTCCTATAACCTCTCAATGATAAAATATTATTTTCAGTGACATATATAGTTGTCATGGTAGCAAGGTGGGGAGAGGGGAGCAAAAGCAATAATCCATCACAACCAAGTGGGCTTCATCCCAGGGATGCAGGGATGGTTCAACATACGCAAATCTATAAATGTTATACACCACATCAACAAAAGCAAAAAAAAAGACCATATGATCCTCTCAATAGACGCAGAAAAAGCATTTGACAAAATTCAACACCCTTTTATGATAAGAATGCTTAACAAAATAGGCATAGACGGGGCTTACCTAAAAATGATACAAGCCATATATGACAAACCCACA
>CAUYRT010037178.1:0-70241 GCA_963574885.1 Lepilemur ruficaudatus | reverse complement strand
TGTTGCCCGGGCTAGAGTGCCGTGGCGTCAGCCTAGCTCACAGCAACCTCACACTCCTGGGCTCAAGCGATCCTTCTGCCTCAGCCTCCCGAGTAGCTGGGACTACAGGCATGTGCCACCATGCCCGGCTAATTTTTTTTTTATACATGTTTTTTTTAATTGGCCGATTAATTTGTTTCTATTTTTAGTTGAGACGGGGTCTTGCTCTTGGTCAGACTGGTGGTTTCGAACTCCTGACCTTGAGCGATCCTCCCGCCTCAGCCTCCCAGAGTGCTAAGATTACAGGCGTGAGCCACCGCGCCCGGCCTAATAATAATCTTTCACAGAGATCTTTTTCATTCTTTTTGTTTGTTTCTGTATGTTACTCCATTATATGGATATCATAATAAAGATTTGTGTTAAAAAAAATCCCAAAATGAAACTTGCAATCATGGAAATTGCACATTATAAGATTTGTTAAATATTAAAAACTTATGGAGGAAGCACACTGGGAGAGATTAGATAAAGTTAAAGTTAGTAGAGATGTTCATCATAAAAAAATAGCAAAATCTAAAACTTTACATGATAAAGTTTATCACTGACTAAAAACCAACATCAGAATCAAATCTTGGCAAAGTTTAGATCTCCCAAATTTGACCTGGGGAAATTGGGCTTGTTTGATGAGCTGTCAGAGAAGAATCACAATGGCAGAAGCTATAATTAGAAAAATATGATGTTCTCAAGAAATCCAATAGAATAATCATAGCTTCAGAATAATATTTAAGTTTGAAAGAATCAATCTCAATAAAAGTAACTGCAGTTGCATTAAAGATAAAAATGAAAAAAATTAACTGCACTGTATAGAAAATTGATCAAAGAATCATATTGGCATAATGGAATGAGCTCCAGAAAATATTTTCTTGATGAAAATTGATCATGTTTGTATAATTTTGCTTAAAATATTTTACATAGGATCAACATATCTACCGGATCATAAGGTGGAATCAAGACAAACTGTACAGATGTGTCCTGGGCTTCCTTCCTACATATTCTGCTTTTGATTTTTTCATCTTCTCTCTTTTGTTCACTTGTATGCTTTGATGTGCCATTTCAGAGCCACTTAATGATGAATCAACTAGTCTTTTCTTTGAAGTATTTTTTTTCTTCTTTCCACGTCTCGATAACCCACAGCCTCTTTCCTCTTCAGGCCCTTGACTTCATCAGGGCCCTTTTCCCTCCCTTCCACCCCCACTGTGAGTCACTCATGATCTTTGCTGACATTTGCATACTTCCAATATTCATTGGACAAGCACCCAGCCTTCCTTGCGAATGCCCTCACTACCTTCTCTTGAAGCCTATCCTGACCTTCCTGGCTCCCTGCCTCCTCTCTCTGCTGTCTCCTAAACTCTTGATCCCTTGCTGCACATTTGGTCCAGCTCTGGCTGATCCCAACCCTAGTCTTGGTTGGGGAATTCCCGGAGCTCTCAGTGAAGGGACTCAATGACGGAGCATCTCATCAATTCTGGGGCCCGTTCCACACTGGCATTGTGCTTTGCTGTGATAACTGTGTTTAGGCTTGTGCCTTGATAAATGTTCCATCATGTAACCTCATTCCAGACTCAGTATTCCTGCCTTTTTATTTTTTGCCCAAGTTTCTGTTTTGATAGCCTGCTTGGTGCTTCCCTTTTGCTAAGACTGCTTGTCAGCCTTCTTACAGGGCTGGGTCTTACCCTTGAAATCCAGCCTCAGGTCCAAGACACTGTTTCCTGTTTCCAGAGCTACCAGATGTCTATCAGCTGTCTGCCTGACTAGACCTCTGAGTATTACCTGCTCCGGACTATCCAATTCCAGGCTCCTCCTGTCCACTGGACATATTCTCTATCTCACATTGAACCTTCCAGGCTTTGACCATTGGACTAGACTCCTCCCTTTGGCCCCTGCAAGTTTCTTCAAATACAGCATAGTTCAGGTTATGCCTTCTTCTATTCCTCAGTAATGGCACAACCCTCCAGCATCCAGCACCTGCTCAATTTTGAGAAGTAATTTCCATGTCAAAGTCTAAAATTAAGCCTTCATTACAAATCCTCATCTTGACAAAACCTTTAACATATTTAAATAGCTGGAGTGACATTTCATTATATCACTCTCCACTCTTTTTTTGAGTTTATTTCTTAATCCTTAATCCTTTTGGGAGAGACTTTTTTGTCATTTTGACAAAAATGACAATGCTCTTAAGCATTTTTACAATAACCAACAATTCACCTACTATCTATGGCTGTCTGAAAACTTTATATCATCACTGTTCTTAAAATAGAAAGGTTATTTTATTAAAAACTTGCTGTGTGCCAGGGCACTTGGGCACAAAGATAAATAAGAGGCACTCCTTGTCCTCAAAGAGCTCATACACTACACAGTTACAACACAATATGATGAAAGTTCTACCAGATGGGATGTGCACGGGTCTCTGGGAGCACAGAGGTGGGTTTGGCCTTACCTGCCTTGCAGTCAGAGGATAGGGGGTTGCCTCACAGCTAATTCAAGCTAATTCCTAAAGAATGAGTAGGAGTTTGCCATGGGGGGGGCCACGATTTGCCTGGCAGAAGAAACAGGAAGTGGAAATGAACCCAGGCATGTCAGAGCATGGCCCATTCCATTGAAGGAAGCATGAATAATCCGGGTGACTTCATTATAAGCAGTACTGAGGGGGGAGGGGCAGGAAGTACGGCTGGAGAGACAGGTTGAGGACCTCTGGTGAAAGATCTTCACATGCTATGCTAAAAAGTTGAGACCTGATTCTACTGGTGACAGGGGCCTCTCCCTGACAGTTGAGCAATCCCTCACCTGTCTTATGGAGTAATCTGGTCCTTCTTCACTGCCAGAAAATACACTCACAGCATTTTAAGTAAACAGCAAGAATCTCATGCTCTGGAAGTTGCATAAGGCTGGTATGATTCTTCCAGAAGGCAGGTACCATTCTAAAAAGCTCTACAAATATCTTTTCTCACAATTTTATGTGTGAGTATCTTTCCTTATTTTGTGGACACCTTGGAGAAAGATACACTTAAAAGTATAGCTTAGATCTCCCTGATATTCTGATATTTATTAACATATATTTTAATTTTATGGTGAGTATAGAATTTTTTTAATGGAAAGAGTAACCTTTTGTGTGTGTGAACTTGTGATAATGTGTGTGTGTGTCTGTGTAAGGAGAGAGATTGATGTATATTTACATAGAAAGAGTGAAAGAAAGAGAGAGAGAGATTGGAAGAGCTTCTGAGCTGGCAATGCACATTTTGTTTTTCACTATGTATGGCTTCTTCCCTGACTTACTGTAAGGATAATCCCTAAAACTTTTTGGCAAAAGATTTACAACTTTAATTATATCATAGAATTCTAGAAAAGGAATTATCTGTCAAGTAACTAGGAAAATATTTTTAAAACTCTTTCATTTCACAAGTATTTTTTAACAGCTGTGCTCTAGAAAGCATCACACAAGTATTCCTGAGAACGTTTGATTTTCTGCCTTGTTTATACGTGTGAATCTTAGCGAAATGCAGCCAGATGCGTCACTGCTTTACGCAACATTTATTCAGCACTTACTGTACACAGGGCACTTGGCTAGCTGCGAGGGGTGAGGTTTACAAAGATAAAGGGCAATTCATCCTTCCATTGCCATCTTGGTATCTATTAGTCACGTCCTCCTCTGGCCTCCCAGCATGGGGCTGCTCCACTCCTGTGGTCTTGGCCTTGCATTGTCCCTCAGAGGACCATGCTTGGGACACTGCAGCCTGTTGTGAGGACCAACCCAGAGTGGAAAGTGCATGGGCACTTCTGTTCCCCCAGAGAGGCTGCAGCCAATGATAGAAGGAGCGGACTTGATCTGAAATTGCTTCCATGTCTGGCTTCCCATTCTCTTGCTTGTTTCTTCCACTCCCCTTCTAGCTTCTTGTGGGAGCATTGGGGGCAATTTACAAACTCAGGAAATAGACATGTGTATCAATCCGGTTCTCCTGAGAAACAGAATCAATAAGATATAGATAGATAGGAAAACAGAGAGGGGTGTATGTGTGCATGTAGCTGTGTACACGTTGATTCTTGCTATTCACAATTCATGGTAGTTTTGTTCTATTATGTTGCTGCAAACACTAATTTAGCAAATATTGAATCATTTTCCTATGATAATAGGAAATACAATAGGAATTATGGGGTTGGATTCCTGGAGTCTCTGATCACAACATTTTCATCAATTGATCAAGACATAACCTTGTTTTATGTATATTGATGCTTAAAGACACCTTTTTCAACATGGTAACAGGCTGTATAATGACATTTCTGTCATGGATAGACTGCATGTATGACGGTAGTCACGTGAGATTTCAATGGAGCTTATGTAGAAATCTGATATATAGCTCTTGATATTAGCATTGCAGATTAATACTCAGTAATGGTGCTAGGACATTTGGTTTTCCATATGAAAAAGTATATATAAATAAAAATATATATGCCATCTAAGTTTGTGTAAGTACACTCTATGATATTTGTATGACAAAATTATCTAATGACGCATTTCTCAGAACATACCCCAGTCATTAAGTAACACACGACTGTATATATTTTTGATTCATTAATGTGGAGATGTAACTCATGCCTGGATGAAGCTTATCTAACACACGTATTTTGCCAGGAACGTATGTCACAGCCTTCTTGTACTTAGAATATTAGACAGCACTGAGGGGCCATTTTAAACAGCAAAATCAACAAAAAGCACAAAAACGCAAAAAACGTGGCACTAAATATGCAACAGAAAGGACACTTGTTGACAGCGTAACAGTTGAAACCAGAAGGCAGAGCATTGCCTGATTGACCTCAGATGGGAACACACCTGTGGGGCAGCGACTTGAAATTTTCACTACTCTGTGCGTGTCCGTGAGCAACTGCAGAAGTGCTGTGGGTATTGATTTTGGGGTTACAAATAAATTTTAGCAAGTAGGAAAATTAGCAAATATGGAATTTGTGAATAATGAGGATCAGTTATATGTGAATATGTATGTTATATATGTGTATATACTGCACATATATACATACATATTGCAATGTATATGTATATAAATATACATATATTATATTACAGATTATATACACAAACATGCACATATATATTATGTATATTACATACACATATTATGTATATTATATACACATATATTGCAATATATGCTTATTAGAAATATATATACATTACATACATACAGGCTGGAAACTCAGGCAGGAGTTAATACTGTAGTCTTGAGGCAGAATTTCTTCTCCAGGAAACCCTCACCTCTGGGAAGGACTTCAGCTGATTGGACGAGGCCCACGCACACCATTGAAGACAGTCTATACTCAGAGTCAACTGTAGATGTTATTCACATTTGTGAGACACCTTCACGGCAACACCTAGATTAGTATTTGATTAAATTACTGGGGCCTACCCAATGGACACAAAAGCTAACCCTCATGCCATGCAAACAACTTTAATCTGAAGTTGATTTCTCCATTCTTAACATATCTTTTGGCTACTTGGCCAGATATCTCCACTGGCTGTTTCTCTGCAGAGTCTCTATTTCACCTCCTCCTCAAGATCTTTCACCCTCCCTTCCTAGAAGAGCAGAATAACCATCATTTTGTGTCTTGGGTTTATGCCTCCAGGGTACCACATTCCATCTCAAGGAGGTTAGCCAAGTGTTTTCTCATATAGCTATAAAAATTAATTCAGTTTTCATCTTGTTTTATCTCGATGGGGGTCAGAAATAAAAGGTTAATGGTGATTTGAGCTAACTCTTGGAGAATGAATGGGATTGAGGTAGGCTAAGAGAGACAGGGTATGATCCAGGGGGAGGGATAAACACCAACCAAAGCACAGGATGAGGTAAGTGCAGAGCACAATCTTGGAAGGGAAATCACTGTAAAATGGCTGGACATTAAAATTCATGTCTGTGAACTGTGAAAGTTCAAGATGGAAAGGTGGGCATGAGCTATACTACAGATGACTGAAACGATGAGTGAAGAGGAGTTGATTGCAGGAACACGGCTTAGGTATTAATGGTTTCTTTTTAGGTATTAAAATACTTATTCTTTTAGGTATTAAAACCTTAGGTATTAAAGGTTTCTTTTCTTTTCTTTCTTTCTTTCTTTTTTTTTTTTTTTGATACATGGTGTCACTCTGTCAGCCAGGCTGGAGTGCAGCAGCCTGTTCATTGCTCAGTGTAACCTCAAACACCTGGGCTCAAGAGGTTCTCCCACCTCAGCCTCCAGAGTAGCTGGGACTACAGGCATGGCCCCCACTCCTGGCTAATTTTTCTATTTTTTGTAGAAACAGGGTCTCATTATGTTGCCCAGGCTGGTCTTGAACTCCTGGCCTCAAGTGATTCTCCTGCCTCGGCCTCCTGAAATGCTGGGATTGCAGGTGTGAGCCACTGCCCTGGCCAGTATAGTGTTTTTATTTTCATGTTCACCCACCTACCATCACTGAGCCCCCTCTCTCCTCCCCAAAGAACTCCCTGCTTGTTCTCGCCTGAGCTTCAGTTAAAGGGTTAGAATGCAGGGTCTTGCTATGAGTGCTGGGCGGAAGGTCTAGGAAATCTGGGTATAAAGGAAAGGAGAGAAAATAGAATTGAAAAGGAGGATTTGGGGCAAAACACTTAGTAAGTCATTAAAGAGTGCAATATTTACCCCACTTTTTACTTGCCACTTGAGTGAAAGACCAGGAGAAACTCTTATGAAGCAGTACCACGTGCAAATAGGGCTGTTAGTGGAAGCTGCTGCAACCTGAAAGGAGAGCCTTTGAAAATGTGAAATACAGCCTCGTCTTCTCCATTCTGGAGAGTGACCCCAGAGAGAGTTGAGTGCATCCTCTCTTCTACTCTCTAGCCTGTGGAATGCAGAAATCACAAAGCACTGGCTGAAAATGGCTGTTTCCTTTGTTCTCCCTCTGTAGAGCTAAGGGACTTTGGGAGGTGTTTATAGGCAGTTCAAGTGCAATGGATGTCGAGTAGTTCTCACTTTCCAGAAAAAAAACAACAATAAAAAAACTTAAACAAGTTGCCTCCAGGTGCATCCCAAATGGCATGTTGATTGACTCTGCTCAAAAAGAAATTAGGGATGTAAATGTGTTTGAGAAAATTATTACCCAAATCACAACATCCTCTTCAGACAGTTGTATGATTGAATACTGAAAAGAACATTTTAAATCTTCCAGCAAAAGCCTTTGCCAAAGTATTAAATGATAAACTGGTACAAATTCTCTTCTTGCCCTCTGAGAAAAAGATCTTCTTTGCCTTTGATGTTAATTCACGTTTGTTTGCATGTATAATTCAGACACATTTATAGGTGGCCTTCTGTCAAAATGTCATGAATTTTCATATTTAGAATTATGAATATGTGGAGTGGTGTAGTGAGTATTAAAATTATTGGCATAGACAACTGTCACTAGTGTCTTAAAGCAAATGGGATGTAGACAATGTATCCCAAAGATGAGCATGCTTAACCTGAAATAATAATAACAGCAATATTTTTCATTTGTATATTAATCTCAAAAAAATTTCTTTGAAGATATAAAAAAGACTTTATTGTTTATGGAGGTCTAATAAACACCTGAAGTTTCATTTGATCAAAGATTTCTGCTTATTAATTGATCAATTTGTTTATTTTATAAATGAAGGTTATTTAGTGTTACACCTTAGAGATATGGCTGTGAACACGATGGACAAGGATGCTGTTTCTGGGGAGTTTATGTTCTAATGTGGGGAGACAAACAAGATAAATTGAACAAGTATATAAGAACATCTCAGAGCCTGAGTTAATCCACCATTGGTGATTAATTTCATCAACAGCATCCATTATTCTAAATTATTGTTGTTTATTCTATGGAGCTTCAGCAGTAATTTTCTGACATGCATCTGTGGAGTTAGGAGGAAGGAGAAAATAAAGCAGAATGGGGAGGAATTTTTCCTGATGTTGATCTTTATAAGTACCTAACAGGTTGTACTTTCCTATGCTCAATCAGGAATAGATAATAGATAAATCTGGAAAAATAATGTGGTTATTTTACTATTGACATGACTGGTCCTTTTATAATGCATTGTTCTTGCAGATTTCCAGAGACCAAGGAACATGTATAAAAGCCTGTAAACAAAAAAGATTTGTAAGGATCAGTAATGCATTTGTTTGGTCAATTAATCAGAATTATATATTGCAAACCTTTCTAAACCTATATCTTGTAGTTTTCAGCACTCAACCAAGTAAGGAATAATTAGTTCTTAGTTGGACCGAGTCTTTCTCTCTCTCTCTCACCTTGAATAGCTCAATGGTCTCCTAAAAATGACAAGTTCTGCAGAAGGGCTTCAAGATGGCTGACTAGAGGCATTTAGCAGTTGCCTCCTCCATAAAGAAGAAGAAAAATACCAAGTAGATAATCATACTTTGAATAGATCTTCTAAGAGAGAACACTGGAATTTAACAGAGAGGTGACAGGAAACACCTAAAAGGAAGGAGGGGGAACTAAGGCAGACTGTTTGGTGGGATTGGCTGGGATCCCAGAAAGGCTCCTCAATGCAAAGAAAGGTAGGTGAGAAAGCCCTAGTGGTCCACATTCCCACCTTGGACTCCTCCAATCCTAGCCATAAGGAGAGCTCCTTGACTGTAGCAGGCCCTAAGACTAACATAGGAAGCTAGCTGAAAGTTGTGATGGCTTTCCTTGCTCCAGAGAGGGAGTTCATGCTGGGTACCTTACCCCTCACCCCTCACCCCCAGTCCCAATCAGCTAGAATGTGGTGCCATTTTGAGAGCCCAGCCCCCACCAGACTGCATCCTGCCCTGGAGCCACATAGCCCTTGTATCTATACATCTCTGGAACCCCATTGACATCCCTTGCTCATAACCACAGCCACTGCTGGCTGCTGCCATCTGGGCTGAAGTGCTAGCCACTCTTAGTGATTCTCCCCTCCAGCAATGAGTCTGCTATACATTTTTATGTGCCCTGAGGCAAGGTAAGTCAGCCCACAATCACTACGGAGTTAAAGTGTGCACTCCCCAGTCACCTGCCAATCTCTGCTGCCACTGAATGCAACCCTGCCCTCCCCAGCAGCAGGGCTGCAGCACAGCTGCTGGTATCCCCACCCCCCAGCACTCCACTGGGGGCCTGGAGATCACCCTGCCCCTACCACAGCAGTACTGTGCCCATACATGCCACCTGGGGGCCTAAGAACAGGTCTTTCTAGCCAGGCTTTGCCTCCACCAGCAAACTTTTTGGGGTCCTAGTGATGTTCTGCCCCATCCACCACCATTGGCACCTGAGTATTCCTCCTGGGTAACTGAGGATTGGCCCATCACAGCCATTGCCAACACTAAAACAGACTACATGGGAGCCAGAGGGTTGTCCTGCCACTGCTACTGCCATCACACATTCCACACCCACTACCTAGGGGCCTGAGGACCCATCCACATACCAGGCCCATGCTTTCACTGCTAGTACCCAAGCAAGCTGCCTGGAGGCACCAGGACCCAGTAACACTGGTACAAGTGTATGCTGCCCTTGAGTCCAAGGACAGGCACATTCAGCCAGCCACTGCCCCCACAGGGGCCTGAAAACTGGCCCACCTGACATCTCCATCCCCAATGAACCTTCACCACAGCCTCCACTAATAACCATACCCCAAGCCACTGAGGAAATCACAGACACCATTGATACTATTTATAGCCAAAGAAATTATATGGACACTGCACCACTATATGCACCCAGAATCAAAACCAAAGTGCCCTACCCAACCATAGATACATCTTCAGGAAAATGTTCTCTGCTATGTAAGCAAATCCAAAATATTGGGAAAAGGCACCATTATACCAGAATGTAAAAAAACAAGGACATATGATACTTCCAAAGAAATATAATAATTTTCTAGCAATAGATTCCAATGAAAAATAAATTTATAGAATGCCAGAAAAAGAATACAAAATATTGATATTAATGAAGCTCAGTGAGATACAAAAGAACACAGATAAATACAAATAAATCAGAAAATCAATTCGGAATAGGAATGAGAAATTTACAAAAGAGATAGATATCATAAAAAAGAATCAGACAGAAATCCTGGAACTGATGACTTCATTGCATGAAATAAAAAATTACATTCAGGAGCTTCAACAATAGGGCAATATACATAACCTTAACATTTGTACCCCCATAATATGCTGAAATAAAAAAAAATAGACTATAGAAAACATAAGAAAGAATTTCAGAACTTGAAGGCAGATTTTTAAAAATAACACAGTCAAACAAAATAAATAAATAAATAAAAAGAAAAAGAAAAAGAAAAGAATAAACAAAGCCCATATGACATGTGACATACAGGACACTATACAGTGACCAAATATTTTAATTCTAAGTGTCCCAGAAGGTGAAGAAGAAAACAAAGTAGTAGAAATTCTATCTAACGAAATAATAGCTGAAAACTTCCCACATCTACTAAGAGATTTAGACATCTAGGTACAGAAAGCTCAGAAATCTTCAAATAGATACAATTCAAAAAGTTCTTCTCCATGGCACATTTTAGTCAAACTGTCAAAAGTCAAAAACAAATAGAGAAGTCTATAAACAGCAAGAGAAATGTGTCTAGTCACTTGAAAGGGAACTCCATCAGACTAAAGGTGGATTTTGCAGCAGAAACTTATATCAGAAAAAATAGACTTTAAATCAAAACCAGTAAAGAAAACAAGAAGGTCATTGTACAATGATAAATTGATCAATTTAGCAAGATGATATAAAAATTCTAAATACGTATGCACTCAACACTGGAACACACAGATGTATAAAGAAAATATCATTAGATCTAAAAGGAGAGATAGACTCCAGTACAATAATAGTGGGATACTTCAACACCCACTCTCCACACTAGGCAGATCATCTAGACAGAAAATTAACAAAGAAACACTAGAGTTAAATTGAACTTTAGGCCAAATGAACTTGAGACATTTATAGAACATTTTATACAACAACTGCAGAATATACATTCTTTTGATCAGCACATGAAACTTTCTCCAGGATAGACTATATGTTAGATTATAAAACAAGTCTCAAAAAATTTAAAAAAATCAAAACTATAACAAATATCCTCTCAGAATATCATGAAATAAAACTAGAAGACAGTATCAAGAGGAGCTTGGAAAACTACAAATACATGGAAATTAAAAAACACACTTCTGAACAACTATTGGGTCAATGAAAAAATTAAGATGGAAAAAATTTTTGAAACAAATGAAAATGAAAACACAGCATACACAAACCTATGGGATATAGCAAAAGCAATGCTAAGAGGGAATTTTATAGCAATAAATGCCTATACAAAAAAGTAGAAGGATTTCAGATGAACAATCTAATGATTCACCTCAAGGTACTTGTAAAGCAAGAACAAAAAAAATCTAAAATTAGTAGTTGGAAAGAAATATTAATAAATATCAGAGTAGAGCTAAACGAAGCAGAGACTTAGAAAACAATACAAAGGATCAATGAAACAAAAAGTTGGATTTTTGAAAAGATAAATAAAATCAATAAACCACTAGCTAGAAACCAAGAAAAAAGAGAGACATCCCAAATAAGCAAAATCAGAAACAAAAAAGGAGACAGTACGACTGGTATCACAGAAAAACAAAAGAACATCAGAGACTACTATGAATGGCCATATGCTGGCAAACTAGAAAACCTAGAGGAAAGGGATAAATTCCTAGACACATACAGCATTCTAAGATTGAATCAGAAAGAAATAGAAAACTTGAACAGACCAATAACAAGTAATGAGATTGAATCAGGAATAGAAAGAACAAAGAAAACCCCAGGACCAGATGGTTTCAATGCCAAATGCTACCAAATGTATCAAGAACTAATACCAAATATCCTCAAACTATTACAAAAAATTGAAGATGAAGGAATTCTCCCTAGCTCATTCTATGATGCCAGAATCACCTTGATACCAAAACCAGATAAGGAAACAACAACAAAAGAAACCTATAGGCTAATATCTCTAATGAACATAGACCCTAAAATCCTACCAGCAAACCAAATCTAACAACACATCAAAAAGATAATACACCATGATCAAGTGGGATTTATCACAGGGATGCAAGGATGAGTTAACATGCATAAATGTCATATATCACATCAACAGAATAAAGGACAAAAACCAAAAGAATATCTCAATAGACATAGAAAAAACATTTGATAAAATTCAACATCCCTTCATGATGAAAACTCTTAACAAACTAGGCATAGAAGGAACATACATCAACATATTAAAAGCCATATATGATAAACCCACAGCTAACATCACACTGAATGGGGAAAAGCTGAAAGCCTTTTGCTAAGAACCAGAACAAGACAAGGATGCCCACTTTCACCACCCTTATTCAATGTAGTTCTGGAAATCCTACCCAGAGCAATAAGGCAAGAGAAAAAAATAAAAGGCATGAAAACTGGAAAAGAAGAATTCAAAGTGTCCCTCTTTGAAGATGGCATGATCTTATATTTAGAAAAACCAAGACTCCACCAAAAAACTCTTAGAACTGATAAACAAATTCAGCAAAGTTACAGGATAAAAAATCAACATACAAAAATCAGTAGTGTTTCTATACACCAATAATGAACTAGCTGAAAAAGAAATCACGAAGACAATCTCATCTATAATAGCTACAAAAAAAAAATACCTAGGAATAAATTTAACCAAAGAAGTGAAAGACCTCTACAAGGAAAACTACAAAACATTGATTAAAGATATTGAAGAAGGCACAAACAGATGGGCAGACATTCATGCTCATGGATCAGAAGAATTAATATTGTTAAAATGACCATAGTATGAAAAGCAGTCTATAGATTCAATGAAATCCTTATCAAAATGCGATTGTCATTTTTCACAGAAATAGAAAAAACAATCCTAAAATTTGTACATCACCAAAAAAGAGCCTGAGTAGTTGACGTAATCCTAAGCACAAAGAACAAAGCTAAAGACATCACACTATCTAACTTCAAAAATAAATCACAAGTCTGTAGTAACCAAAACATAATAGTACTGGTATAAAAACAAGCATAGACAAATGGGACAGAATAGAGGACCCAGAAATAAATCCATGTATTTAAAGTCAACTAATTTTTGACAAAGGTGCCAAAAACATACGTTGTAGAAAGGACACCTTTTTCAATAAATGGTTCTAGGAAAACTGGATATCCATGTGCAGAAGAATGAAAATTGACCCCTATTTCTCACCATATACCAAGATGGATTGAAGACTTAAATATAAGACCTGAAACCTTGAAACTACAATACTAACAGATAACATGGGGAAACACTTCAGGACATTGATCTAGGCAAAAATTTCATGGCTAAGACCTTGAAAACACAGGCAACAAAGACAAAAATAGACAAATGGGAAAATATTAAACTAAAAAGCTTCTGCATAGCAAAGGAACCCATCAACAGAATGAAGAAACATCCTGTGGAATAGGAGAAAATATTTGCAAGCTATGCTACTGACAGGGGACTGATATACATACAAGGAACTCAAACAACTCAACAGTAAGAAAACAAATAATCCTATCAAAAAGTGGGCAAAGGACATGAATAGACATTTCTCAAAAGAAGACATACAAATGGCCAATAGGTATATGAAAAATGCTCAGCATCACTAATCATCAAGGAAATGCAAATCAAAACCACAATGAGACATCATCTTGCTCCAGTTAGAGTAGCTATTATTAAAAAGACAAAAAAATATAAAGATGCTGACAAGGATGAGGTGAAAAGGGAATTGTTATACACTGTTGGTGGGAATGTAAATTAGTATATTCACTATGGAAAACAGTATAGAGATTTCTCAAAAAACTAAAAATAGAACTATCTTATTATCCAGTAGTCTCACTACTGGGTATTTATCCAAAAGAAAAGAAATAAATATATCAAAGGGATACCTGCATCTCATGCTTATTTTATTTATTTATTTATTTATTTTATGAGACAGAGTCTCACTCTGCTGCCCAGGCTAGAGTGAGTGCTGAGGCATCAGCCTAGCTCACAGCAACATCAAACTCCTGGGCTCAAGCAATCCTACTGTCTCAGCCTCCTGAGTAGCTGGGACTACAGGCATGCGCCACCGCGCCTGGCCATTTCATGCTTATTTAAGCACTATTCACAATAGCAAAAAATATGGAATCAACCCAAGTGTCTATCAACAAGTAAATGGATAATATATATATAATGGAATATTATTCAGCCATTAAAAATGAAATCATGTCATTTGAAACAACATGGATGGAACTGGAGGTTATTATGTTAAGTGAAATAAGTCAGACATAGACAAATAACACACATTCTCACTTGTATGTGAGAGCTAAAGAAGTTGTTCTCACAGAGGTAGAGAGTAGAGTGATAGATACCAGAGATGGGGAAAGGTGGATTTGTGTGTGAGAGGCAGTATAAGGAGAGGTTGATTAATGGGTACAATATACAGTTAGATAGAGTTAATACATTCTAATGTTCGACATCAGAGTAGAGTGACTGTAGTTAACAATTGCATTGCATATTTCAAAAAAAAATAACTAGAAAGAGGGCTTAAAATATTCCCAGCACATAGAAATGATAAATATTCAAGGTGATGTATATCCTAAATATCCTGACTTCATCATTACACAGCCTGTTCATGTAACAAAATATCACATATACTCCATAAATCTGCAAAATATTATGTATCGATAAAAAATAAAAAGAATGAAAAATTGAAGGCAAGACGGTCAGTATCCATAGGCCTTAACACCTTACCCCATCTGTTGGGTCCTTGTCTGCCTGCTTTCCAGGGGCAATTGTCTTTTTCTTTTCTCTTTTTGGTAAAGGAATGAATAAATGCATACCAAGCATTTAGATTTGGTTACACAATTAATTGAACAGCTTGTGATCAGAGGGCAAACTTTTTCACAAGCAAACCAAACAGCAACCAAGCGCCTGCTATATGTTCCTATATGCAAACGTGACACAGAACCTATGCCTCTGGTCTCCTTCATGCTAATAGAACTTTCTAGATACCAGAGCTGGGAGAAAGAGACTCAGCTTGTCTGAGAACTAATAATGGATTTTTTGCACTTGGCTGAGTTCTGAAAATTACAAAATTATAGTTATTAGTAACAGAATACTGTTTAGGAAGAATTGCATTTTACTACTTTAATAAAATTCCCAAATACACATCTTTTCCTCCATTGTGCTACATAGTGTTTAAATTGCACATTTAGGTCTATATTCTTGCTTTTCGGAAAGAACAGTAAATAGTACTTGTGTTGAAAAAAAACAAAAGCACTTAATTGGAGGAAGAAGACCAGATTTTACAATTTAATGACTCTGACTTTGGGGAAGCCACCACAGCTCTAGGACACAGTTTTTCTCATCCATAAAGTAAGGAATTCTTAGATGATCTCTAAGCTGCCTTTAATGCTTCTTAATTCTTCACCCACTCAGGTAACCGGTCGGTCAACTTTCATCAGGGTAGGCTATGCTGGACTCTCAGATTCTGTCCCCATCTGAAATCCACTTCCTTTTTGTCCCCTCTTGTTAGGTATACTTGCTGTCTTCCAGTAAATTGTAGAACTATTCATAGAGGTGAGAGGGGAGAAGGGCATTTTTAAATTAATTATTTTTGTCTATTTATGTTAATGTATTGTGTTTGTATAATTTTTATTAAAAATTATTTTTATATGGAATTATTATGTGGCCTGTTGGAGAAAATGCAAAGTTTATTTAAAATCAATTTCACACAAATTTTCATTTGCTCCTGGCTCCACAGATTCGTCACATGAAAAAGTCTTTGCGTGCCTGCATTCCAAAGAGAGAAAGTAATGAAACATTCTGAAGTGATTTTTTATTTTACATTTTTATAAACTGGAGCTGATTCCTAAATACAGAAATTCTTCTGTTTTTGCAGAGATTCTGTGTCCTGCATTGATGCGTAGATTGTCTCACAGAGGATTTGCTTCTGATGGTCTTTTCCCTGTGCCCAGCCTGGCACTGTATTTCTTCGATCTGCTCATCCTTGGCTCATGATCACTTCTCCTATCTTTTCACGTAAATTCAGACTGCTAGAGGAGTTAGCTCATCTGCATTTTAAACAAATCTTTCGGTGGAGCTACACTTTTTCTAAAAATTTTGTTTTTGATTTGACTTTTTTATTGTATGGTTACATAAGTTTTGACAAATACATAGTCATATAGCCAGCGCCACAATCAGGATATATAATAGTGCTCTTATACTAAAAGTTTCCTTGAACTGCCCCTTCGTATTCAAATCCTACCCCCAGCCCTAACTCTTATCAATTACTGATTTGTTTTTTGACCCTAAACTTTTATGTTTTCTAGAATGTCATATAATTGGAATGATATAGTATTAATCTTTTGAGTTTGAGTTCTTTTGCTTTGCATAATGTATTCAAGATTCGTTTATGTTGGTGCATGTGTCAATAGTTTGTTTCTTTTTATGGCTGAGTAGTATTCTACCACATGAATGTACCACAGTTTGTTTATTCTCTTGCTGATGGACATTTGGGTTGTTTCCAGTTTTTGGTAATTATGAATAATGCTGCTCTAAACATTCATGTACAGATTTTTGTGTGAATATATGTTTTCATTTCTCTTAGGTAAATACCCAGGAGTGGAATTGCTGGGTATATAAGTTCAATTTTCTTAGAAACTACCGAACTGTTTTACAGGGCGGCTGTACTATTTTGCATATCTACTATTTGATGTATGAGAATTGTAGAAACTCCTCCGTTAATGCTTGGTGTAGCGGGGATGGGGGGAGGGCTGTTTGTTTTGTTTTGTTTTTAGCCATGCTAATAGTTATATAGTGAGATGCACCCTTTTTATTAACTGCAAGAACATCTTTTGCATAATGAAATGAAATACTCAACATTGCAGTCTAATGCATTTGCCTTTGTATTAAATCAACAGTATCTGGAGCAATCCCAATGACCCAAGGGCTATCAGTAGGTATTTGACTTACATTTGCTTGGCCAAGAAGACGTATAAAAGAGATGTTTCCCAGGACAAAAACAGGCCCCTGCAATGACAAACTAGATATCTTGAGCCATACAAAGCAAATCCATAGTTCTAGACTTGCTCTCCTGTCTCTGTCACCTACTATGAAGAATTCAGAAATAATGAAGATCTCTCAGATGACACCAATATGCAAGTAGGGAATATGTAAAATAATAAGAATGAAATATTTGCTTTATAGAACAAGTTAAAATGTAGGACTGCCAACACCTTTGGTCCTATTTTTAAGAACTAGACCTGAATCCTTTCTTGGAATTGTCTTCTCTCCTGCTATCTGACTGCATGGAACTCCTGGTCTTTTAAGTAGGTTGACTTTCAGACTTACGGTGGTCCAACCACTTATTAGAATAGCTGATGACCACACTATAACTTTTGTCCTCATGGCATATCAAAATCTTTCTGACTTCCTCAATGACTAGATTAGTCTGGCACTCATGGTTTGCCCTGTCTTGAAGCTGCTTAGAACCTGGTATATCTGAGTTACATCTTAAGTGGGGGTTAAGTTCTCAAGTCAGTGGGATAGATAAAATTACTTATAGTCAGAGTTACTCCCAAAATTCTTTTAGGATGATGCCAAGTTGGAGGCCACCACCCCGTCTCAAAGCTGAACCCAGCTCTGCTAGTTTTTCCTCCAGCTTTGGAACAGGTGACTTTTCCTTCAGTCGAGGACCAGATGAAGGAGTTGGCTTATGTGTGTGGAGGGGCCATGTGGTAAGAAAACTGGCTTTGGCAACTGAGTGCCACAATTCTATTTGGTGCATGTGATTCTCATAGTAGGAAAGGCACGCGGGAAGTGAGATAAACCGAGAGAACAGGCTCCCGTTTCCCCCTCCAACTCATCTTGGGCGTCTACTCAGCATATGGAGAGGGATGGCAGCTGGAATTTCTGGCACCTTATTCACTGTAATTTTTCTGTCTTTTCTGCAACCCTTTCCCTACCTTCCCAAGATATATGGTATTTTCACAAGAGAAATGTCACACACATTTGTAATGGTACTTTTCTGTAACGACAGTGTAGCAGCTGGTTACTGTCTTCTTTTCCATTTCTTCATGAGTTGAAGAAAAGTTGGCGGATTTTACATAGATTCCTGAAGTCTAGTGGCAAACTTGGCCAGCTCTACTCCTGCCCCAGGCAGTAGGGGCTCAGTGGAGGAGCCTGGCCACAGAACAGCCATCCTCGATGCTGTTCTTGCTGGAGTGAGAGACATTCTTTTCAGCTGCTTCTAGCTCGAAGCCTTAGAGTGCCCCTCCTGAGATCTATAAATGCTCAGGCAGATTATAGAGCCGGGGTCATTAAAATCTGGCTCTACAGCAATGGTGGTAACAGAATATGATGCATTATTACTTCCATTTTCATTTTGTGAAATGCCTGTGGCGTTACTCACTGGAGAGTCATTAAACATTTTGGACATGTTTTTATGCAATCAATTTCACAGAAGTAAAAATGACAACAAAGTTCCCAAAATATGACAACACACATTTTCAAGTCTGGTTTAATAACACAAAATAACTTCTTTTTATATGTAATAAACAACAATATGTAAAAATAGGTAAAGGCTCATATATGTTCTTAATAAACAAATTATGTGAAAAATAGATAAGAATCAAAAAATTGCTAGTGCACAGCCTTACAGAGGATATTTATTTAATATTGATTGCCCTTGTTTTCTTTTGTTTTTAACCCTCTGTGTTTAGAATATGGGTTTAGGCCTAATCATGGCAAAAAGAAGATACAGTGTTTTAGAAGAGTTAGTCCTTGGAACTCCAATTTCCTTGTTTATTTGGGAAAGGCAGTGTGGCACAACAGAAATATTATGAATCAGACACACCTACATTCAAATCTCAACTAGTGGTGTGATCTTGAGCAAACTATTTAATTTTCTGAGCATCAATTCCTTATTCTCAGAATAAGAGAATATTCTTATATATCCAAGGCAATGGATAACGCTGCCTTGCGGAATTACTGTAACAGTTTAGGATGGGGCCATTAAGCTTTCAATTTATTGAATTTCTTTTGTTTTGATTCCAAGCAACCTTCTAATTATGTTAACTGTAGTTTCTTAGGTAGGATTTGTTTATTAAGTACATTTATGAGTCTTCTCTAGATTTTTTTTTTTTTTTGAGACAAGTCTCACTCTGTTGCCCAAGCTAGAGTGCTGTGGTGTCAGCCTAGCTCACAGCAACCTCAGACTTCTGGGCTCGAGCTATCCTTCTGCCTCAGCTTCCCAAGTAGCTGGGACTACAGGCATGTGCCACAATGCCCGGCTAATTTTTTCTATATGTTTTTAGTTGGCCAATTAATTTCTTTCTACTTTTAGTACAGACGGAGTCTTCCTCTTGCTCAGGCTGGTTTCGAACTCCTGACCTTGAGCGATCCACCCGCCTTGGCCTCCTAGAGTGCTAGGATTACAGGCGTGAGCCACCACGCCCAGCCTTCTCTAGATTTTATGGTGACCACATGGGCTTCTGGATCTTACCAATCATTTCTCAGTGTAAACCAATAATTCTCAATTACCTAACAATGTTGCTTTACCATAGAAAGAGAATACAGCATCTATGCAGACATGGACATGCCATCTATGAGTGCAGTGAGGTCTCATTCTAAATTAACACACCTGATCTCATAAGTGTAATTAAGGTGAGTTTTACTGCTTCTCCCAAAGACAGACTTGCTTTTTATGGGAAGGTGAAATTAAGTTTTGGAGCTGTAAGGTAGAGGACTAGCAGCTGAAGGTTATAAATTTAGCAAGGTAAGGAATGTCACCCAGGAAGACCTGGACAGAACGAGTAACCTCTTTCCAGACTATTCTATTTCTGCATACCCATTAAAATTTAAATGTAATCATTATTAAAGTAATGACTGGACATAATTTTAAAATAAAAAATAGTATTTGACTTATAATGAAAAATTCTCAGTTCCTGCTACTTGGAGGCAACCACTTTAACTCTTTAAGCTATTTCTTCTGGCATTCACCTCTGTGTTTCTAAATTACATGCCTTTGGTGTTGATTTACTGATTTTTAAAATTTTAGACATTTTCTATTTGCTTCGTACTAGGGAAGAGGAAGATTTTGCTAGTCTACGCACACCAACTGATACACATCTATGCTGCTAGCACACAACATACATACATACATGCAAAGCCTCTCTATATAGTTATATCATAATTTTTGTTTAAGACAATTGAATCATATGATGCTTATGTAAACATTGTTCATAACTGAGATAGTATGAGTGATCATTATAATTACACACCTTTTGTTGAAAAATTTTTGCTTTTTTCTAGCATTTATATTGATGAAGAGATCAGCTACCCCATGAGATCACTCATATAATATATGAGTGTTCAAATCTCAGGAAATGACACACCCTAAATATTCTAGTAGACAAACTCTGGGGTCCTTTTAAAATGTTTGCTATCTGTATTGCTTTCAAATGACCATTTGGAATTTAGCTTAGCACCTATAAGGTCTGCACTCCACGTTCTCCTTGCTCAACCTAGAGATCCTGATGACTATAGGACAATTCTTGGAAAAGACCTCAGGTTTTATCTGAGTATAAAAGAAAATCCAACTCCAGTATGCCTAGAAGGTGGGATGGTCCCTGGCCTTGGGCTAGGGAGTCAACCCTTCCTTTATTTCCACAGAACTGTTCTTTTTAAAGGCAAAGGTTCATTGCTAAATTCTGAGGGGTGGTTGGGCAAGATGGCAGACTGGCAGCATCATGCACGTGCCACTCTCAAGGGGAGGATCAAAAGTTGCAGGCAGATGCCTACCTACCTACTGATGGCCCTTCTTGGAAAAAACATCGTAAAACCCTGGAGAAACCATGGGGGCATTCAGAGTGAGGGTGGCGATAAGGTGAATCATTTGGCAACATCAAAAGGACCTTCAGGGAGGCATCTGCAAGTGGGGAAGGTCAGGAAGAGAGAGCCCTGGGGGGCCCAAGCTCACCCCCCAGGCACTTGAGCTGTGAAGCCGCACAACCTCCACAGACTTCTGGACTGATTGGGGAGCTGCTCAGAATCTGTGCAGAGACACTGCACTGGAGAGCGGGTACAGCAGGGATTTGGTGGCTACTGCAACTGACACCAGTCTGAACTCTCAAGTGTGGGGCACTAGGTCTGCACAGGGCTCAGCTTCGCATCACCCCACGGGACTGGGGAGCGAGTGGGCAGAACAGAAGCTCCCCCATGCTGCACCCTGTGACTGGGAGCCTGGTGCTGCTCCCCGCAGTGTGAGATCTAAGAAGAGGGGGTGCCTCAGGTTCCACAGACACCACTTAGGAAGCCTTGGGATGACTGCCTCAGTGAGACTGGGATGGGAGGAGAACCATGGCCTCCCAACGGCGCAATGGAAGAGCAGCCAGATTAATAAAGCAAATACTACTATATCTGAGCAAAGAGATAACCAGCAATGTCATAATTGCTGGGGATTTTGGCACCCCACTGTCAGAGCTGGACAGATCATTGAAGCAGAAAATAAAGTAATACTGAATGAAATGTGACTCTAGAGCAAATGAACCTAACAGACATTCACAGAACATTCTACCCCAAACTACTGAATATACATTGCTCTCATCAGTGCACTGGACATTATCCAAGACTGATCGTATCTTAGGCCACAAAATGTGATATATCAATGTAGCAAAATAGCACTTGTATCCCATAAATATATATGAATTAAAAAAAGAGAGAACAGAAAGCCAAAGAACTAGCCTTGCTCAAGGGCAGAAAGAATCTTTTCTGTGCTCAAAGAAAATATGGGGCTCCTTTGTCCCAGGTGTCTAGTGTTTTAACCAATACACTTCTGTTTTTGTTTTTGTTTTACTTCAGAAAGCTGCTGTGAAGTCCTTTAATTCATGAAACCTAACTATTTCCCCTGAGAGGTGGTCTCACTCAAATGATTGCTTACTCTTTAGTACATTTATATTTGTAAGATGTGCTAATGTTTAAGGACAGATTTTATTTTCATAGAAACAGGAAGCATATACCACCCAGTATACTTTTTATAAGTATTTTGGCTGTTTTCTATTGTTCTTAAAGAAACAAGGTGTCCAGAGGACTTTAGCAATAGGAAGACAAAATGATTAGTAGTATCTCACAAAAGGATTAAAGAGGGTAGAGGAAGGCATTATCACACAATATCAAATGATGGAAAACTGCATTACACTTTTTAGCAGGCTGGACTGTTGTCCTTTGGGGAGCAACTCTGAGACCTACTAATGCATTTCAACAATGGCTGCAATCATTATTGCATTTCTATTTCTTGCTGAGATCAGGGAAGCTTGTATTTTCAATAGAGATGCCAAGCTTGAAAAGAAGTTTTTGTTTTTTTTTGTAAATCACCTATGGAAAGAAAGATCTTGTATAGCTATCTGCAGCATTACCAGTATACTGCTTAGTTTATCTTTAATGTGAACAGAGGTCATCCAAAAGGATAGCTTCTTCCTGCCCAGTGTCACTTGACCACGTTCAGCTGCATTGGAGAATAATGATTTAAGCAAATATTGTCTATTCCACAAAAGTTTACTGAACTGGGTGCTACGGAGGCCCTGGAGACACAATGTGATTCCAGTATGGCCAAGATTCCAACATTTACAATCCAGCGAGGGAGGCAAACAGTAATGATGTAATCACACACAAACATGTAAGTTGCAATTATATTATGTGCTATCAAGGAGATAAGCACAGTGCTGTGGATGTTAGGGCAGACATTGTTAAGAAAGTGATCCAAAAAAGAGTGAGTTGGTATGACACTAGGAGAGGACAGGAGGGAAGTGTGTGTGAGACCCTGAGGCTGGGTTGAGAGGGAGTGTGATGACCAGGCACTGAAAGGAGATCCGCAGAGAGAGTTCTAGAGGAGGGTGGTGTAAAGGTAGGAGTTAGACCATAGAAGGTTTTGTGGATGATTAAGTCGCTATGGCTTTGTCCTAAGCACAAAGAGAAGCCATTCAAAGCCTTCACAAAAGGGAGTGACACCTTTAGACCTGCTTTTCAAAAAAAATCATTTTGGCTGCAATCTGGAGAATGATTTGGAAAAGCAAGAGTATATGTGAATAGACCACATATCCCTGATAAAGCCTTATTGAGAACTGTTACATGAAAGCAGCATTTAATTTATAAGAGAATAAAACTGTGAAGGATGTGAAGAAATTGAATCCGATATTCTCCTTTCAGACCAGTGGCTGCTGAAAACTTTCAGGACAAACAACGTCATAAAGTCTTCCAGAAGAGAAAATCTACCATATCTCTTCAGAACAGATACTGACATTTGACTTTATTACAGGGGAGCCAATTCAGTATTTTAAAACACCATACCTCTTATTGGGTAACCTTCACAACAACATTGAGAAGGAGTGTGGGATCATAATTTTGATTTTACAGATGTGAAGTTTAAGAACTTAGGTGCAGAGAGACCCAGTGACTTGACCTGGGTCATAAAAGAATTGGGTAGCAGCGCTAATTGTTGACGTTCATCTCAAGCTTTCAATTCTTTGTGTTCACTAGAAATGTCTTGGAGCATTTAAAGTTAGACCCAAATCAAGTATGATATTATAGACTTGTTAGACATCTCCCTAAGGTTACTCTAAGCATGAAGCTATGCACTTAACCTCAATTTTTACGTGTTTGTGTACACCATTTTGTGCATTTTTCCATTTAAGTTTACCAATCTCTTTAAATTACTTATTAACTCTTAAAAATAGGTTTATGCACAATAGCTTTATGACCTTAAAAGGATTCTAAGTTTTCATCCCTACCTCATATAGATTTGCTAAAGGCTGTGTGCCTAATGCAGTGGAAGTGATGGGATTTTCAAACAACTGATGCATGTTAATCCTATGGAAGATGAGGTACATGAACTATGGCCCTTTAATGCAATCTTTCTCCATTCTTTTTGTTAGGTGCTAAAAAGTAAAGTCTATAAATTGTTTTAAACATTCAATTAATGGTAACAGTAATATTCTTCTCTAAATGTTAATTTTAATTAACAGCTTTTGTTTGACCTATATTTTTAATATTGGCTGACCATTATCTAGAGTTTCCAAGAAGCTTTAAAAGTGTATTATGCTCTAAAATTCCTGGAGAATGACAATAGGAGTACTTTGCTAATTTTCTCGCCTCCCAATACAGGCATACTTTTGGCCTAGAATCTGAACTCAGAATTTTTTATTAGTTCTTTTTAAATTGCATTAGAGAAAGTGGTTTGAATAATTTGATTATTCACAGCAGTAGGGCATTAGCAGACAAAAAATATTTCGTATCATAAAAATATATTGTAATAGAAATTCATCTTCGAAATGCTGGCAAAGCATATAACTTTACTTATTGGTCATTCAACTGTAATGATCTGGATAAATTCAGGTAAAAGTCACTTACTTGTTTTTAACTAAAACTTCCATTGACAGAAAGAAGTCTTGGGCTTCATTGAAATTATGTACATTTTTTACCTAAACCTCTATACTCTGTTACTCTACATTTTCCTGCAGAGATTTTTAATTTTACCATAATTTAGTCAAAGTATTTTGAACTCTTTGGATCCTGTAATCAACTATATAAAAGTCTTGTAAAGTGACTCAGTGGGTAAAATTGTGGGTGAAAGTTTAAGGAGGAATAGGATATTTGCTTAGTCTCAAACTACCTCACCCAAAATAGTCATTTTGCAGTGGAGAAAGCTGGCAGATATTACCTTTGCCAAGGTTAACATCTAGACATATGATATAACGGTGATATTAACACTGTTTCCTAGAGAGAAACTTCATGTTTTTTAGTCATGGATACTCATGATGGAATCAAATCCTGCTAAAATATAAGCTCCATAATGTTTACTGGTGGGGGCATAATCTGTGTTTGACATAATTACCTATTATGCCTTGATGGCTTAATTAGTGCTCAGTGATAAGAAATTACTAATTCATTCAAAAAACATCTATTAAATATCCATAAGCAAGTCTAGCACAGAATACACACACATTGATTTTTTTTTTTTTTAAACTCTGTAAAGAATTCTATTACATGATTGGAACTATACTGGGTTCCAGAATTTTGACTTAAGCCTTCACATTGGGTCCTCCTAGCCCAGGTATCTTTAACTTAGGACTTTATAAAGCCAAAAACATAAAATAAAATAAATTAAACATAAATTGAAGTCAACCCAAAGAATAAAACAAATATCCATGAGTCCATACTGATGAAATAAATAACTGAATACGTACACAAATGGTGGACAAGGGTTAACATTTCTTTACAGAAGAATTCCCATTAGTAATTATAGATGAGAACATGGTAATATAAATTCACCTTTATAACACTATGGTATAGAAGCATGGCAAAAGTAATACATTGGGGAAAAATAATCTTTTTAACAAATGAGACTGGAACAACTGGACATCCACATGTTAAAAAAAAAATGAATCTGGACACAGACCTTACACCCTTCACAAAAATTCAACTTAAAATGGATCAGAGACCTAAATGCAAAGAGAAAAACTTTAAATGTTCTAGAAGACCTTGGGTTTAACTATGACTATGACTTTTTAGATACAACACCAAAGACATGATCCATGAAAGAAAGAATTAATAATTTGGACTTCACTAAAATTAAAATTTCTGCTCTGCAAAAGATACTTTTAAGAGAAACCACAGATTGGAAAAAAAATATTTGCAAAATACATATCTGATAAGGGACTATTATCAAAAGTATACAAAAAACTCTTAGAAGTGAACAATAAAGAAAAACCTGATTTAAAAATAGGCCAAAGACTTTAAAAGACACAAAAAGATACAGATGACAATTAAGCGTATGAAAAGATATTCCACATGGTAATGTCATCAGGGAAATGCAAATTAAAACAATAAGATACCACTGCACACTTATTAGAATGTCCAAAATCTAGAACACCAGAGATTCCAAATTCTGGCAAGAATGTGGAGCAACATAAACTCTCATCCACTGCTGGTGAGAATGCAAAATAGTACAGCTACTTTGGGAAGACAGATTGGCAGTTTCTTACAAAACTAAACATATTCATACCATATGATCCAGCAATTGTGCTCCTTGTTATTTATCCAAAGAAATGACACCGAAAGGAGTTGAAAACTTATGTCCACACAAAACCTGCCCACAGATGTTTACAGCAGCTTTATTTGTAATTACAAGAACTTGGAAGCAACTAAGATGTCCTTCAGTAAGTGAATAGATAAATAAACTGGTACAACTAGGCAATGGAATACTAATATTATTCAGCACTATAAGGAAATGAGCTAGGTCAGGCACAGTGGCTCATGCCTGTAATCCTATACTTTGGGAGGCTCAGGTAGGGGGGGTCTCTTGAGGTCAGGAGTTTGAAACAAATCTGAGCAAGAACAAGATCCAGTTTCTACAAAAAGCAGAAAAATTAGCGGGGCATGGTAGTGCACACCTCTAGTCCCAGCTACTCAGGGGGCTGAGATGGAATGATAGTTTGAACCCAGGAGTCTGAGGTTGCAGTGAGCTGTGGTTGTGCCACCTGGCAAGGGACTAATATCCAGAATTTACAAGGAACTCAAACAACTCAACAATGGAAAAAGCAAATAATCCCATTCAAAATGAGCAAAGGACATGAATAGACATTTCTCAAAAATAAATAAATAAATGACATACAAATGGTCAACAGGTATATGAAAAAATGCTCAGCATCACTAATCATCAGAGAAATTCAAATCAAGACCACAATGAGATATCATCTTGCTCCAGTTAGAGTAGCTATTATTAAAAAGACAAAAAATAACAGATGCCTAGTGAGGATGTGGAGAAAAGGGAACTCTTATACATTGTTGGTGGGAATGTAAATTAGTATATCCCCTCTGGAAAATAGTATAGAGATTTCTCAAAAAACAAAAAATAGAACTAAGGTATGGTCCAGCAATCCCACTACTGGTATTTATCCACAGGAAAAGAAATTGATATGTCAAAGGGATACCCGCACCCTCATATTTATTACAGCACTATTCACAATAGCAAAGGTAGGGAATCAACCCAAGTGTCCATCAATGAGTAAATGGATAAAGAAAATGCGTAATATATACACAATGGAATGCCATCCAGCTATAAAAAGAATGAGATCATGTCATTTGAAGCAACATGGATGGAACTAGAGGTCATTATGTTGAGTGAAATAAATCAGACATAGAAAGACAAATATCACACATTTTCATTCATATGTGGGAGCTAAAAAAGTTGATCTCATGGAGGTAGAGAGTAGAATGGTAGATACCAGAGACTGGGAAGGATGTGTTTGCAGGGGGAGATATAAAATGAGGTTGGTTGCTGGGCACAAACATAGAGTTAGATAGAAAGAATAAGTTCTAATGTTCAACAGCAGAGTAAGGTGACTATAGTTAATAACAATGTATTATATATTTCAAAATAGCTAGAAAAGAGGACTTGAAATGTTCCCGACATATAGAAATGATAAATACTGGAGGTGAAGGACACCCCATATACCCTGACTTGATCATTACACAGCCTATCCACATAACAAAGTATCACGTGTACCCCATAAATATGTACAAATATTATGTACCAATAAAAATAGAAAATTAATAAATAAAAATTTAAATAAGTAAACAAATTCTTAAAAAATTACCTGTTACCATCATATGGATAGACAAAAACGTAAAACGAATATCCATATTGATATAAATAAATGATTAAATAAATGTACAAATGGTGGACAAGGAAAAACTCTTACAAAAGAAGAATTCCAATTAGTAACTGTAGAAGAAAGAGGGCAAATATAAAATCACCCTCATGTCCTTTGCTCAATCAACACTACAAGAGTAATTACTTGGCCGGGTGCAGTGGCTCAGGCCTGTAATCCTAGCCGAGGTGGGAGGATTGCTTGGGGTCAGGAGTTCAAGACCAGTCAGAGCAAGAGTGAGACCCCATTTCTACTAAAAATAGAAAAAAGAAAAAAAAATTAGCCGGGCAACTAAAAATAGAAAAAAAAAATTGGCCAGGCATGGTGGTGCAAGCCTATAGTCCCAGCTACTCAGGGGGCTGAGGCAGGAGGATTGCTTGAGCCCAGGAGTTTGAGGTTGCTGTGAGCTAGGTTGATGCCATGGCACTCTAATGTAGGTGACAGAGCAAGACTCTGGTCTCAAAAAAAAAAAAAAAAGTGACTTCAGGTAAGATTCCCCAACGGATACTAAAATTAGTGAGTAAAATTTTAAGGCTGAGCAGGATATTTGCGGCTCAAAGTATCTCTTCCAAAATAGTAACATTTTTTCCAGTGGAGAAACTTGACACACATCACCTTAACCAAGTGGTCAAGGCTCACATCACCAATAGTGAGATATATTGGCATCTTGCACCCCCGGATAGGGTGCCCTGAGAAGCATGCGTAACCTCCGTGCTATCCTTCCCAGTAATGATGCAAAGCTCCCTCCAAACACGAGCAAACCAAAATTGAAGCATATTCTACAAATTAACTAAATTAGGTAGTAATTTAGTACTACACAAAGTTTCAAACTCATGAAAGACAAGGAAAGGCCGAGGCACTGCAACAGACTGGAGGAGAGTATGGAAACACGCAAACCGCTTGCAGTGTGGGATTCTGGATTGGGATCCTGACACAGAAAAAGGACTTTCATGGGAAAATGGGGGAAATCCCAAAGCTTGTAGTTTAGTCAACACTATTGTGCCAATGATAAACACTAATTTCCTGGTTTCGACAGTTGTATTATGGTTATGCAACAATGGGGAAGCTGGGTGAAGGGTATAAAAACATATTGTAATATTTTTTGCAACTCTTCCCTAAGCCTAAAATTATTTCAAACTATTATAAAAAGTTTTAAAAGACAATAAAAATGGAAACTGACACTACGAAATGGGATAATCACTGTATATTCTTGTATATTCTTTATATTCGCTGTTGTACAAATATCACAAATGGGGAAATCTAGACCTCTGAAACCCTCCGGCATGTTATTCCATCTCTATCACTCGAAACGTGTTTGTTCCTTAAACATTGGATTTCAGAAATGCGGTGATGACACATTGTAACTGTTTTTAAAGAAAACAGAATATTCTCTTAATTTCTTCTTGTATCTCAGCCTTCATTGTGTACCAACCAATTTCAGAATTTTCCCTGGAGTAGACTGAGGAGAGTTTTGAGAGCAGGCAGCATATGAGAAGTCCTTTTTATTTTTATTTTTTTCTTGCAGATATAGAATATAATTTTATTCAACCAATAAATATTGAGCACCCACTATGTGTCAGGTACTTGCTAGGCACTTAAGATGGGGGAATAACGCTTGTTTTCATGGAGCTTACTGTCGGGCGGGGATGTGCTGTAACACACAGAAATAAGTAAAACAGAACATGCCACAGAGTGATGTGTGCCATGGAGGAACAAAAAGAAGGGACAAGAGTGCTGTGGAAAAGTGTCACCAAGGGACACCAGGGAAAGTGTCACCAAGCAGGGGACAGCCCCTGTGGTGGGGGAGGGACGGGTCCCCTGGCCACTGCGGGGTGCCCACTTTTACTCTGACTGAGCCGGGAGGCTGTTGGAGGGCTCAGGCAGTCAGATTGTCCCACGATTCTCCATTGTCTGCACTCCGCCTGGTGTACTCACGTGGGTCCCCCAAAGTCCTGACATCAAATAGACAGCTGCTAGAGGTGGGCGGCCCTAGAGTACTTGGCACCACCTCCACCAGGTACCTCTTCTTTTTGGCCCATTTTCCTGGGGCCACAGAGAAATGGGTCACAGTGTGACCACTCTCCAGGCATAGCAGGTAAACACACACACAGAACCTGAGCTTGGCCACCCTGGGGACAGAAACTAAGACCTGACCTCAGGTGATGCAGGATGCCTGGGGAATCTGAGAGCTGAGACGTGGCCACTTGAGGCCGTCTCTCCTGAGCAGGGCAGGATTCTTCACGGTCAGAGTGAGCCGATTTTATTCAGCAGATCCACCACTATCCAAGTTTCTTTCTTTGTCTCTAAGTGACTACCTGTTTGAAAAGCCTTTTTTTCCCTTCACTTACATCATTAATCCTTACAGTAATTCTGGAGGCAGGATTTTAGCAGGCCCGTTTTACAGACATATGAAGTAGATATGTTAAATAATTTGTTCAAGGTCACCAAGCTGGTGGATCAGGATTCAAAGCTTGGCTCTGGATCTCAGACTGTTAATCGTGATGCCATGTTATCTGAGGGTTCAGTGGCACTTTGGAGCAATTCCTGCATCAGACTGCAGTCTTTCAATTCTCCCTTCACAGTATTATTTGCGAAGCACTGAGTGTTAATTAAAGCACTGAGCTCCTACACTCTTACCGTGCCATTATACCACTATGATTTCTCTACTTCTTATATGAAATATTTCCTCACTTTGTGAGGACAAAGGGGCTGGAGGGTACATTCCTTGGAGTTCTGAAGAGTTCCTCTTCAACCCTTCTAAGACAACCAAAAGTTAAAGATGAGCCAGTCTCCCACATGGGTGACATTGCAGCATTCAGAATAGTTCATCTAGATTACCCTCCAGCCACGAAAGTTTGTTCTTATTTAGCCTCCGTTGTGGAACAAATCTCATTAGAAGGAGTCCTCAGATAACATGTGAGAAGTCCTTGCCTGACCATCTGAACACTTACTATTTCAGCAATTTCCAGCACACAAAGTCCTTTTTTTCCTGGCAAACAATCATTCATCATTCATTCATTGGTAATAAGTCTTGCTACCTGTACTTGCCATGTGTACTTGCTAACAGCAAAGTACAATAGGAAGGATTTTTTGTTATTGTTGAAATGACTTATGTAATATGTAACAGCCAATACCTGCTGTTCCTTTTCCTTGAACATCTTGTATAAGAATATGACAAAGCAGTTCTCAAATCTTCTGTATTCTTATGAATTGGATTATTTGTGGTAGAAGAAGGATGGGAGGGCCCCAGTATACTTTCTCTTTATGGCTAGCAATCTTGCTATATTATGCTGTTTTGATTACTTTCTGAACACACACATAGCACATTGTATAACATAACTAACAGCTTAATTCATGTAACAGTCATATAATTAACATAATACTATTTGGGAAAATTATAACATAACAAATGATATGACATAATTCAGGAAAAAAATGTGCAGCAACATGTTTTCTAGAAAGAACTTTGTACCTAGGATTCATATTTTGTCAAATCTCAAAAATTCTTCATTTTCAATATGGGAAGGGTTTGGAAGTCTGTAGCTTTTTGTTTACATTTTAGTCTTCTTAGACTCTGAACTATAGGAAAAGTTTTTTTTAAAAGCAATCTTTCAAAGCCTATTATATTGCAGTTTGATTAATGAGAACAAAATGTGTTTGGAGTATCTCATTTTTCTTTAATATTTTCTTTTATTGATAGTTTTCATTATCACTAGATCAAAGATAATTTATCATGGATATTTTTAGATACAATTTTGGAAGTTTTTCTTCTACTGAAATTCTAAAGAAGCAAAGCTGACATTTTGTTTTCAATTCATCCTCTCTGAATGTGAAGAATTCCAAACTAAGACTTTTTCTTAAAATATTTAAGGCCTAAATGTAACTAAATAACTGAAAGTTAAGTGTAGTTCTTAAAAGTTATTTTATTTAATATTATAAGTCCAGCATATTAAGCAATTCTAAAAAGGTTAGAATTATGATATAGTCTAACCTCAATTAGTTTGTTTTGTTTATTATTATTTAATAAAAAATGTATTGAGTGAAGAACTGTTACATTTGTAATAGTTAAATATTGCTGCATCAGAAGTTACTCTAAAACTTAGTGGTTTAAAACAACAATAAACATTTATTATCGTCACAGTTTCTGTGGGTTAGGAGCTCAAATAGTCCTATCGTGGCAGCTTTGGCTTGAGATTTCTCTTCAGATTGCAGTCCTGATGTTGGCTAGGGCTTCAGTCATCTGAAATTTTTATTGAGTCTGAAAGATCTCTTCCTAATTGGCTCACACCAATGACTAGCAACCTGGTGCTGGTTGTTGGCTGGAGGCCTCATTTCCTCCTCATATGGGCTTCTCCACAGGCTGCTTGAGTGTCTTCACAACATGGTGGCTGCCTTCCTCTAGAAAAGGTAATGCAAGAGAAAGAAAGGTGAAACCCTCAGTGTCTACAGCCCTAAGAATTATTCACCATATTATTAATCACCAATTAATATTAATAGAAGTCAGTCCTATTCAATATGGGAAAATACTATACAAGGACATGAATACCAGCAGGTGAGGATCATTGGGCGCCATCTTGGAGACTAGTTACTGCAATAGTCTTTCTAAAGATAGCAAGCTTGTGTATTTTCTCTTAACATTTAGATTTACTGTCAATGTATTTTCCTATTTGCCTACGTCAAACTTCTTAAAAGTTATTTTTGTACATTAAGTTAACAGCTTTCAAAGAATACTATAGTAGTAAAACTTTACTCTTGCTATGATAAATATACTTTTGTATTTCAATCGACATGGAATCTCAATACAACAAACACATAAACAGGTTTCATTTCAATGTATATCTTGAATTTTTACCAACTTGAAAAGAACAATTCAGTTAATAACAATAAATCCAAATGACTTGTCATATTTATATTACTGACCATGTAATACTGATTAGGTGTATTGATAACGTACATGATGGCACACAGACTGATCACACACAGGTTCAGGGAGGTCGGATACAGCCTTCATTTAGGTAGTCGACTCTTCATCTTCCAGCAGCTGAGGCTGGAGAACAGATTTGGGTCAAGGATGAGGCCAAAGCCAAACTTCAGGGCAGTTCTACTGCATCCGGCCTTCAGTGAATTCTGAGGTGAAACTCCATGTCCTGCTCACTGAGGAACTAGTGCCAAACCTTATGAAACTACAGCTGCTGTAGGGGAACGTTCTGGATTGTTTGAGATCCCTTTTGTCTGTTCTCTCCTCCCTCCAAGTTTGCATTTTGCCAGAAGTTTTGATGTCCAAAGACTCAGAGCCTTAATTCCTGATTATAAAGGGCTCTTAAACTTTGTTTGGCAGAAAGACCAATCCTGTTGTTTTATTCTTATGCTACTACATATTTACCACATGGGCATCAAAGAAAATCTGTTTGTGCTAAGAGTTTCACAAAACTTTTTTTGACTCAGAACTCTGTGACTTCAGTGACTCAAACTCAGTCCAGATTGTCTGAAAAGGAGCAGATACAATGCATTCCCTTACATTATTTTTCTATTTTGCTTCATTTTCAACAGAATTCCTCTTTCCTTTTACAGTTATAAAATAAAAGGTATATTCCTGGATATGAATTGGGGAGCAAGTTTGGGGAAATTATTTGGATTGAATACTCAATCCCAGGTCTTTCATTAGAAGAGCCCAAAACACTTTATATAACAAGGTTGAAAAATTACATACACTGCCATTAAGTGTACAAATGAAATGTGTTAATAGTTGCTTTCTTTCCTCTAGTAGATCAGATCTTCCTTACAAGATTTTACTTCACTGGATAACACGGAGGAAAGACAATTCTACAAACTTGGTAGTTTTCCATTTAACAGTCTTTTCCAGTTTATATAATCTCTTTATGATGGCTCAGTGTCTTTGGGATAAATGCTTCGTATCTTACATTTCTTCTCACCCACTATGATTCTCTTTAAAATGGTAATGGGATTTATTGAGTTTTGGTTTTATGATCTTGAAGTAAGAGGGGCCAAGGTGCGGGTGAAATTTGGGAAACGGGAGAGTCACAGACCCACATTCATTCTGAATCCTCGTTGATCTCTGTTAGAGGCACAAATCTTGCCTCTTCTCTGGCCTTGTAATGCCTGAGACAGTTCTGTCTGATGGTTTGGGCATCATGCCGGTTCCCACCATTAATGGCCATTTGTCAAAAATGTTAGTCTAGTCCTGAAGTTTACCTACATTGCAGCCTTTTTATTGCTTATTCAATAAAGTTTACAGCAATTGCTTGAAACTTCCCAGTTTTGTGATCAACAACATTACTTCATAAGAAAGAGATACCATTTTTAAAGAAAATTATTAAAGGCAAGTCCTTTATCTTCCTCTTCAAGTACTGGGATACAGGCATAACTGTTTCAGAAACTTTTTGAAAATCAAGAGTTTTTCTTTTAAAGAGATATTAATTTTCAAATACCTACCAAGTTCTGCTGGATTAAAATAGTTATTGGATGTCAATTTCTTATGCGTGCTGAACATTTGCATGTCATCAGGTCATTGGGGCCCTGTAATAGTCAGGGTTCAATCAGAGAAGTAGAATCAGCAGGAGATAAACATTAAGAGATTTATTGCAAGGGATTGGCTTATGCAATTGTGAGCACTGGCCTGGCCAGTCTGATGTCTGTAGGGCAGGATGTCAGGAAGGGCAGGCTGGAACTCTGGGGCTGAATCTAATAGCCACAGGCAGAATGTCTTTATCAGGGAAGCCTCAGTTCCACTTTTAATGCCTTGCAACTGATTGAATCATGCCCACCCAGATAAACCAGAATGATATCATTTACTTAAACTTAACTGATTATGGACTTTAATCACATCTACAAAATATCTTTGTAGCAATGCCTAGATTAGCCTTTGATTGAATAACTGGGCACTTAGCTTAGCCAAGTTAACACATCAAAAGATCATCACAGGTCTCAAACTGTTTGTTCCCAGAGTTTCTCATGATCTAATTTTCTGTTTTTCATCCCTTTAGTCATAGAGATTCACTATGAATATTTACCTGATATTTTTGGCTAATTAATTGGTTGATTCTAACCTATAAGGAAGAGTCAGTATAGTCAGTATAAATGTAAGAAATGCATGTTCATATAAATCATACATAATGCTATTAATTACTCTTAGGCTTTGTTTGCTAATTCAGACTTTATATTTAATGAGAACCTTCCAAAGACCAATCTTCTCTTGACTTAAAGTATAACCAAGAAACTTGGATTTATACACAAATCGTTTTTAGAATGTCCCAAACAAGTTATTTACTGCTGATGTCCTTTAGGAATCTGCTGGCCAGCTCTGTGCTGAAACACAACTTTAAAAAAAAAAAAAAAAAAAACAACACTTGAATGCATGTGTTCAATACCACTCTGACTATCCCTGTATTAAGTCCACCTTCTTTTCTCACTGACCCACTGCAATTAAAGTAGTATTTACTATGCTTCACTATATCATGATGTCAAATCAAAAACTTAATATAAAAAAGAAAAATTTTAGTTATGAAATATCATTGCTAAAGGGAGTATTACTTTTGTAACTTATAAAGGAATTTAACAATTCTTTTGAGTTTGAGTTATAATAATAGATATGTAACAATTGCTGTCATTTTTACATTAGGACATAAGAAGCTAGATGATCTTATTAACTTACTAAGTGGTTAAGCATTTCTACCAGATGATCACTTCATATTTAATTGTTCATACAGGGTCATCCAGATGAAACAGAATAGGCTTACTTTAATTATTCAGAGGGCATTATAAATATGAAATATTCAATCTTCAAAAAGAATTTATGAGCCCCTGAGAATATGTCATGGATCCCAGAGGGGTTTAACGTCTACTCAAACTGCCTTGAGTATAAGGAAAAATAGAAAGCAACAATATTTTATACGTCCTGATGTATAATTGAATATTGCTGTGAGTTTGAAATAATTGCTGTGGAATTAAGCTCATTATCTTCCTTGATTGCCATTGTTCTGAAGGCTCTAAGTGATCAAGCATTATTTTAGCCAATAATAATAGTAATTAACTATAAAGAGTTGGTGAAATTTTTACTCCTTTAGGAGCTGCTTCTAGAGTTTCTCGTGAAGAGAAAACCAGAATGGCCTTTATTCTCCTGACTGATGGGCTTGGATGGAAATTATTCCCCGGGAGTCTGAAGGTCAGGAGGTACCAAAGCTCGAGAGAAGGATGTGAAACTACTCAGCAGAACAATGGAGAAGAATTTAATTGCCCCAGAAAGGGATGAGGAAGAATGGAGTAAAGAGAAGAAGATGGAAGGGGGAGAGAAAGAAGAGGAAAATTTGGGAGATTGTAAAAGGTCACACACTGTACAACTTGTGACTCCACTCATCTCCAATAAGGCACTAAACTCACCAAATACTTTGTGTGTGGTTTTCTGTTTATTTTGTTTTGCTTTGTTTTCAACTAATATACACCATCCGTAAATTGAGTTTTCATCCAGGTTGTGTAGGGTGTTAACCCAAGCCACTGTGTAGACGCAGAAACTTGGGGTGCAGAGAGGCCTCAACTCACACCTAGGTTATTTACATTTGTTTCATCTTTTAGTACAATTCGCCAACAATCTGGGTACTAAAAGTAACTATTACGTCACTGTCTAGAGAAAGCAGTTGGCCCTCCGAAATCAACCTCACCAGGAAGTGGTAGAGTGGCCCTTGGCCCTTTCCCCCAAATTCTCTGCTTCCGTGTTAGTCAAGACAACTCTCCTTTAAATAAGCCCCTGTGGCATCCTCATCCCCTGCGGTAAGTTAGTGCCTTCTCGTTCAACATGATTTGACATTTCTCATGTGGTCCCTAATTTAGGGAATGAAGAAGTTGCTTTATCAAAATGGCATCTTGCCAATGACCTTTCGGGTTACAGAACCACAGTGTCAACAGAGCTCCAGCTTCACTGGCTCCTTGTGCTACACAAAATACTTGTTGTTTGCTCCAAGCAATGAACTTTCATTATTGGAGGAAGGCTGAGGATTTGAAGGTCAAGCTGTAGGACTGTGTTTCCCATAAGAGCCTCAGTGGTAGGAAAGTTTGTGCAAGCCTCTCAAGAGAGTTTTGGACAAATTTCTTTATTTATTAACATCTATCTATAGATCATAACCAGCTTTCAAAACAATTCTACAGTCCAGAAAGAAAAGCTTAGGTAGTAACAGAATGGGAAAGCTTGCCTTCATTGCTGTTTTTCCAATTGTTATTTTAGATAGAGATAAACTCATTTTGTGTTATATGTGAGCAATTCGTCCTTGGAAAAGGGTTAAAATATAAACTCGATGTTCATAATCATAATAAAAATTAATGAATGTGCAATTGTCTAATTTAGAATGGTTTTGAATTGAAGTGCTTAGAAAAATACTACGGGCGAATCTATACACTATAAAATTTGGTTCAAAATATCTGTCCAGTTCTTTGTAGCAAGACTTTACTGATATCATGGCCATATGCTCTGTTTGTCACATGCTATCATTAAAATACTCATGTAAATGCATATCTGGAGAGCCAGATGTTTCATTTTTACAATATACCATTTTCTTCACATTTACAATCCACGTGTGCCTATCTAATGGCTGAAATTGTGTGAATGTTTCTTTACATTATTATGCATATGCTTTGTGTCTCTAGCTACATATCAGTAAAGAAGCATATATGGGTATATATTTGTGTCTATATAAACACATACTTAAATGGATATTTTTGAGTGTGGACTTGTGAATTAATTCTACCCTATTTAAGAAAAACCTTCTTTTGTTCAGGAGTCAAACCATCAGATACCAATATGCATGACAATGAGTTGTTTCCTTTCATTTCTCCCTGATATCTTCTCTTCTCCTCTACTTCCAAAATATTGCTGACCAATTAGTGCTTGAATCATTAGACTTTTAAACTAAAATATTTTATTGTTGATTTGAATTGAAATCATTGGCCAGTACTTTTTCCCCTAATCTTACCCTTTCAAAGTAATTCAGTAGTAATTGCACATGGAAAATACATAGGAAAATTGTGTGTTGCTCAAGATTGAAGGGACAGGTAACTGGGTGACTTATTTTTCCTATACTGAAAGTTGGAATTTTAAAGTGCTAGGAACAATCATTTTCTAGCTTATTTAAGAAAACGCATCTTTTCTAAGATTATTTCCATTGTACTGTAGAGAATTCATGCTGCCATGTAAATATAGACATCTTTAATATTTGTGATATTCGTTTTTTAATTGCTTTGGGAATAGGCCAGTCATCAAAGACTAAAACACATGCAGAAATTTGTTTGTTGTACTTTTTTCCATGAAGAAATAAGTGATACTAGATAAATACATAGATTTATCTTTTAAACTCCTTTAAGTTTTATGAGGGGGGAAACATAAATTGAGAAGAAGAAACTAATAATATTTTTTAGTTTCATTTTTTCCTCTAAAGTGGAAAGTTGATTAAAACTTACATTGCAAAAAAAGGACGAGTGATTTTTCTTAATATCATACTTCAAATCTTTCCTTCGGTTTTAATAGGTTGACCCAAAGAGTGCCAGATTTTACAACTTTCCATTGCTTCTTATCCCCACAAGATTACAGTGACACATGTAGTACAATTAATTCATTCAACATACTTTACCAGTTTAACCAAGCACATCATTACTCACCCTGGGTGAGTGGATGAGTAATTTTTTTTTTTTTTTTGCAAGATTGGAAATCACCCTGACATTCCCACACTCACATGGCTCAATGGGAAGTTAGATAATCAGTCGGTTTATCAAGCTGGCTCCCTCACATGACTGTGTTATTTGAGGAATTCTGTGCCATTGTACCTCCTTGGAAGGACAAAATGCCTTAAAACTTAGCTTGAAGTGAGTGAATCTTGTTTAAGCTCCCTTAAAATATGCCTTGCTTTCTGGTTTTGTGGATCACATTTTTACCAGTTGCTTCTCGACACGATTTCTTCTGTCTACATGATCATTGGAGTGTCTCAGTGCTGATAAAGCACTTGAAAATCTTGAATCTGATACCTTCCTCACACCCACCTGCTTCATAGCATCAGCTATCAACGCCTTCCATCGCAGGCAGATTGTTAGGTAATAAGGTATTAGCAATTGGTGCCTCATTACCTTAATCCTTGGGTGGAGCCCCACCCTCTTTGCAAAAGAAGGATGCTGTTATTTTTGCTATGAGTTAGCTTTAATTTCCCAACTTATTGACGTTTCCACCTGGGTTAAATCATGTACTTGCCATGTTTCCTTATCCATACTTGCTTGTAGAGGGTCTACTGGAGCACAGGCTTTGCAAACACAGAGCCTGCGTTCAAATCACTGTTCTGACACTAATTAGCTGTGTGACCCCAGGAAACTACTTGATCTATGCTTCTTCCTTTATAGAGTAGAGATAATAATATTGACCTCATAGGTTTATCACAAAGATTAAATTCTGTAAGTGATGAACATCCCATAGTATCTTAATATAAAAGTCAATTAAGGGCTAAAAAAAAAAATAGGTAAGTTGTCATTGATGCTACGGACAAAAACCAGTTTGGAGGGAAGGAATAAAATTGGAGGTAATAAATTTGGAGGTCTGGTTGCTGTTAAAATTCCTAAACTATTTGACTTCATCATTAATTCGACTCACATTTTTTTTTCCATTTAAAAAAGGGGTTTCAGGTCTTAACGTTAATCAATGTCTCATTCTACTAATAGTATCATCTTCCCACAGCACCAGTTTTATCACTTTATCTCTTCAGAAGAGTTGGCAGGAATTTCTTATTTTAAATCCTCAATGTGGCATCTTCTATTCTTTAGCATTCGGTCCCTAACTCTTTAGCTTGACCTTCTACTGCTTCAAACCAGCTCTTAGACCTAGTCAGGTCAGAGTTCTCACCATTCTCCAGGAATACAGAAATAATCTCCAACTCCTGGTGTTACGTAAGATATGGTACCTGTATTCAAGGGGCTCGAATGTAGACAGACAGACAGACCAACTATGATAGACGGTAACAAGGGAGATGGCAATCTGTGTGAACAGAGGTTTCTGGGAAAAGGATGAAGGGCTGATTAATTCAGCCAGGGGTGGGGGTGGGTGGAAGTGCTGGAAAAGGCTTCAGAGAGGAAGTAACTCTTGAGTCAGGCTTTGCAGGATGAGCACGGTTTCGTTTTGGGCAGAGGGAACAGCATGAGCCAAGCTGAAAGTGAGCAGTCCTCATCTAAGGCCTCAGAGCAGATGGCAGCGGGGATGGCTGGCGGGGGAGAGGCAGAGCTGACGAAGCTGCATGAGCCAGGCTGGGAAGTGCCGCGATGCTCTACCAAGAAACCTAAACGAGGAGCCTTCCTTTTCCTGAGGTCCTGGAGCAGCTCTTCTTTGCGCACTCATTTTGGCAATTGTTTTTTACGTATGTACTTTTCAAAAAAAATTTTCATATGTGATTTATAGGCCCCTAGAGAATCAGGAAAACCCTTCTCTAAATGTCACTTTCTTCCATCCTCTGAAAATGAAGAAAGGGATGTTTTTCCTACGTCATAGGGCTCCTATGATAATTCAGTAAGTATTTAGCAAATGTTTGCTGCTCAGTTATTCAATGAGCAATAACTGACCACTTATGACGATGGGCGCAGGACCTGTGCAGGATTCCTATTACACAGTGACAAGTTAAACAGACAGGGCTTTGCAGTCTGTTGTAATTGTAATTATTTTTATTGTTACTATTAATGTAGATCTTTAGTAAATACTATTTAAACAAATCAATGTGTTTCAGCCACGTCAATATCCTATCCGTGGCTAGACTGACTCCCTCTTGCCCTGGTCCTGAAGTTTGCTGCGTGACTGGCTGACTGACAAGAGCTGCCACATCCCGTGTTCATGGGGTCCAGCAATCACACGATTATGTGGCTTTGGTAGATCCATTGTTCTGACTATATTCAGCAGGCAAAGTGATCCTAGAGGGCTCTAGATAAGAGCAACCTCAGAAGCATGAGCATCTACGCTCAAAAGCAGTTTGGGGCATAGCTTAGTTAAATTTGGGCTGGCTGACCTGTTGTTAAAACTTGCAATCACTAGAGCCCAGGAAAGTGGAACTCCAGAATACTGGAACTCCATGTTTTTACTGCTGGTGAATGAGCACACAGAAGCAAACACTGCCTGAGTTCAGGGAGATGTGATGACTCCTTGCTTGATTAAGGGATGCACTTGTTGATCTCTAAGGAGTAGAATCACCAACCACAAAGAAAGGGAGTGTAAGTACACATTATGTATTGAGACCTGGAAGTCATCCTTAAAGACAACTTGGGCCTGGGCCGGGAGCAGTGGCTCTGGCCTGTAATCCTAGCACTCTGGGAGGCCAAGGTGGCAGGATCACTTGCACTCAGGAGTTCAAGACCAGCCTGAGCAAGAGTGAGACCCCATCTCTACTGAAAATAATAAAAATTAGCCAGATGTGGTAGGAACGCCTGTAATCTCAGCCACTTAGAAGGCTGAGGCAGGAGGATCACTTGAGCCCAAGAGTTTGAGGTTGCTGTGAGCTAGGCTGATGCCACGGCACTCTAGCCTGGGTAACAGAGTGAGACTCAAAAACATACAACTTGGGTCTGCTGGCCTCTGGCAGAAGCATTGGAATGACTACACAGAGTGTGGCCCCATAGCCATGCCAAGTAGAGTAATATTAACTTCTTGGTACAACTATAAGAATAAAACATGTAACAGCTTACCAGTAAACAATGTTTTTCATGTATTGTATTGTTTTAACTTTGCCTCTATTTGCTGCTCAGCTTAACTTTTTACATTTTTAAATTTTTTTTTTTTTTTGGCAGCTATGAATGCTAGGTGCAGATTATTTCTGGTTATCAATTGTGTTCTTTTCCCACAAGGGGAAATTCTAATGTGTCTGCAGGCAGTACCCCAACCTCCAATCAGGAGTGCAGTACAGAGCTACATCCTCCTCTATGCAAACAAGATAGAATCTTTAATCTCCTTGCATGTTATTTCTCCTGATTCCTTTTGGTTCGTCTAATAATTACTTTAGGCTCTCTTATGAACAGTTTATGAGTCCTGATTTGTGTAAGCTATAGCTTTCCAAGATAAGTGTTAGGCAACGACTTTTCTACAATTTTAAACATCTTTAAAAATTCCCTTGTAAAAGAAATTTGCAAATTAAAAGAAGATGCTGGTAGCAGATATGATCAATATAGATGCCGAGATCTAACTATTTAGAATGGGGTAAAATTTGAAAGTCAGGTCTCCTATGTGCCCCAACTTAAATTACTTTGAATTATCTTTTGTGAAGGATTGCCTCAGCATCCGAGAAAGTATATGTGGTGTTTGGAGCTGTGGCGGGATATACCTTCAAGTAAAAAGTCATGTTTATTAGAAAATTAGAAATGGTGGATGAAGGTATCCAGGTAAGAGAACAGCCTGAGAGAGCCTTACCCAAAGTTAAACAAACAACAAAAACTGAACAACCCTATGATCGCACTGGAGAAGTGATCAGCAGCTGCTTTGAGAAACCATTTGGGGCTTTTCAAGCTGACCTCTGACCTACATCAGCCACAGGATGAGTCAGTACTTTTTAACCTGAAGTAACCTGCCTACACAAAGCACCTATGTTTGTCATGTCCCTCAGTATGTAGAGTAACATTCCCAAATCTCACCTTGTCTTCACAACTACGTAATCTTCATTTGTGAACCAAATTGTGAGTCAGTTGCAGACTGTGGCAGATGGCAGAGAAAGGAGGCAAGGAGGCAGGAGGTAAAGTTACCCATAAAGATCGTGAAAGCCAGACAAATCTGGGGTGTCGCAGCCCCAGTGTGTCAAAGGAGGGCATTATCTTGGAGGCCATCAGCTGAAGAATTCCTTGTTTTCCACTTAGAAGAGAAAAAAAAATAAAGAGTCCAAGTCTAGATATTCAGGACTGACTGCCTGGGGGGATTGCACTTACAGAGACTCATCCCAGGAGGGGCAGAGCCACAGTTGAGGTAGTGGGCATGTGCCACCATGGCCGCTGTCAGCCCCAGGCTGGCTGTCATCGACTTTGCAGAGTCGTCATGGAGGCCAGGCAGCTGAACCAGCATTTACTCCAGGTTTGAAGGCAGAGCTTAAACAATGCTTTAACCGATTTTGCAAGTAGAGTCTGGATTATTCAGGCAAGGTGTGAGGACTAAAGGAGAGCTTCTCCCAACCAGCCTTGGCTCCTATCCTGTATTCCGTGGTATTCAGCAGCAATTATTGAGCAATAATCATACGTAAATTACTGTAATATAAAATGGTTCATGTCCTCAAACAATTTACAATCTAGTGGGAAAAATAAAACATACAAAAATAACAAGGCAAAAAAAAAATGTAAGTTCCTTGAGATAGCAAAAAAGAATTCTGCTTGATTCAAAGGCAGGAAGGAGTGTGTCCTACAGGGTCTGTCTAAGACAGAAGGTGTCAAGTTGGGGATAGCTGTGAAAGGTAGGGGCCTAGAGAGGGAGGAGTATATCCTGGGTAGAGGAGATAGAAATATCCCAGGTCAACCTACATCCCCTTGAAACATAACAGCCTGAAACAATATGGCCTTCCTGTAATAGACACATGAATTGCCACCCCAAAATGAGGGAATGCACTATTTGTCGTTTATGTCACCTACAGCCTACTTTTCATTTTCTGCATCATACCTCAACTAGCAAATTGTGATAGAAGGTGGGACCTAGCCAACATAATCACTTTCCCCCAAATCAAAGCATTCGGCTTTAGGTTAAAGATGGATCCTTTCCCTATTGTATCTAATGATGGGCTGAGGTTCAGAGCTGTTCACCTGAGCGCTGGCCTTATTGACTTAAAACATCTTAATGACATTTTAAATATTATAGGAGTCACTGTGCCCAGAGTCTGCCAGATGATCTCTGTGCCCTGCCTCTGCTAGAGCAGACACTATGTGCAGGGAAGAAGAGAATGTAGGACAAGTCCTACTGGCCTGACAAGGGTACAGCCTAGTTCCTATGACGAGTCTAGTGCAGGTGACATGTTCTCTGAGGTGTGGATAGGCAGTTAATTTCGTGGAGAGTAGGAGGTGTGGATTCAGCTCTTTTTTTTTTTTTTTTTACTGTGGGGCATTATCTAAACAATACTCATTCTCTCTTGAATCTAGACTTCGTGCAACAAGCAGCAACTGGATGTTATTTTAAAACAAGCACAAGCCACTGGAACACACCGATCTGGGTCCTTCTTTTGGAAGAAGAGTTGGTTGAGAAGTGCTTCTTGGCTAAGGATTAACCACACGGGAAAAGCCAGCAGAAACAGAACTGTGGGTTCCTTACCCGGGCCCCCAAGGAAGCTATGCCATGAAAAGGCTACCGACCCACTGACACACAGCAAGTCGGACGGGGCATCAATTCTTCTTCTGAGAAGCGGAGGAGAAAAAGAGGAAGTCTCTCATTCCGAGCATCTGAAGGATGGCTTCGCAATGCCATCAGCTTCGGATCCTGGTCTGGAAAAATTGGCTAGGTGTTAAAAGACAGCCGGTGAGTTAAAAAAAAAGGTCGGGATGCGGGGCATGGGGCAATACTCCAGGCAACCCTAAAATGTGATGTTAATGAGAGATAAAAATAAGAGAGTTTAAAGGCATTTTCCAAAGCAGGAAATAAGATGTTTAGAATTCATCCCTCTATCTGTCTTATGGCTAATAGAGCGAGTCTTAACATGCCCCCAAAGCAGTCTTTTGAGTTCAGTAAATTAAAAGAGCAAAACCAGGACATGCCCCAGGCAAAGACAAGGATGTGCCTTGTTAGTGGTTGAGTTGGAACTAGTGCTGAATTCTATGTTTAGGCCGAAAGGCTGTCGAAATTTTTCTTAACGAATTTAGTTAAAAATGAGATGAAGGAAAAAAAAGTATCATTTGAAAGGTACAATGAGTGGGAAGAAACGTACTAGAAAACCAAAAGCAATAATAAGCGTGGCTGAAAGGTATGATTTAGAGCAGAAATAGTTTAGAGGCTGTTAGTATAGGAAAGCTTTTAAGAAATTTTAGTATCTAAAAGTCATTTCCTGGAAATGCCAAACAAGACTAATATGTGCCATGTTTTAAGAGTATTATTGAATCACTTACCTTTCCTGATACAGAGTGTTTTCTCTTTATTTGTTGCAACATCTTTTTTTGCTCTTTCCTTAATATTTGCTTGTTAAATTACAAAATCAGCTAGTAGATCCTCACCAGGTAGAGTCCAGGAAGATTGAGAAATTGTCATATATTCAGAAGAATGTTTGAAAACCAGAGAAGTTTAAAAAAGCATTCAAGATACTTTATTTCAGAGTAGTAATTCCCAGCCTTGAATGAGTAATATAAATATTATGCAAATAATATGCGTCATAGAAACCAACATTTTATCTATGCACCTCATCTCCCAGCTTGCTTGCAGTGCCTGACACCTTACTTGAGGATTCTGACAAGTGTATTAAGAGAAGAAAGTTGATGTTCACTTACTTTTGTGAATTTGGTGGGTAAGGTTTAAAACCAGAAGGCATGGGTGTGGGGTTTAGACATAAAATTACAAACGCATTCATATTTTTATTTGTTTTTTAACTGGAAAAGTAAACACAGAAGAGAGACTCATGTGGTTGATACTATTTAGCATTCAGCAGGGAGACAGCCCTGAGTGTGTGGATGTGGTCAGAGGGCGAGAGTTGGGACTCCTGCCATTGTTCCTCATGTGACTTCCGTAGCACATGACAATTACTCTAAGCATGGGTTTTCCTGCTTATAAAATGAGCATGAGCCCTGCCACATGTAATTCATAGTAGGGGAAGAACCAAATATGCTAATGCATTTCAAAGTTTAATACTTTATATTAATAAATGGTAAAACACTTGGCACATAAATCAGTGAGGGATTTGGGGTAATGTGAGTGTTCTGTTTTATTCAGATCAAAGGTGAAAGGAAATCCGGGAGAAGGGAGTGTAGAAGAAATTTACATACAGTAAAGTTCATAAGTGATGAAAATTCAATAGTTAAACAGAAAAGCATAGAAGAGCTAAAAACTGGTATTTGTTATGCCAATAATCTGAATGCTGAGGTATGTTTTCCTTACAAGTCTATTTTGCCTAAAAAATTATTTTTTAAAAAAAACCTCAAAACCTCAAGTGATTAAACGTTTTTCACTGAGAAATTTTATCTTTAGAAATTTTAATGACAAATCCCTTCCTTATCTGTAAAGTAGTGGATATACCAAGTTTTAACTTCAGGATTTTTCTTCATTTTAGTCAGTTTCTGTTGGACATGGTGAAATATTTAGAGATGATGCAAGTCAGATACGCAAGAGGTGTTTTCACCATGATAACCGTATTGTTCTTATCTAGCCAAAAAAGCCTCTGGTAATTATACTTTGCCTAGGGAAGGAGACTATATGAGCTATTTGTTCATTTTGGGACATGAAATGACTTCAATCGATCTTAAGCACACCTTGAGAGAATGGGACACAGGACACATAAGTCTTGGTTGCTGGAAGTGAGGTCAGAGAAAGTCCAGAATTTGGGGCAATACAGAGGCCAACTTGAATTCATATGACCAACCAGAGGGACCAGAGAGACACGTAGAAGATGGTGGTAGCAAAAGGAGAAGGAAGGACAGTTTTAAGTGGAGGGGGAAGGGGCAAAGGAAGACCCATTTCTTCCTTCACAGTTTTGCCTGAGTCGAGCTCTAGCTCTTGGTATCGAGGAGAAGACTCGAGGACACAGGTGGAAAGGTGGAAAGGATGTACGTGCGCTCGCATTATCCTCGAGGGGGAAGAGTGAGAATGTAAAGAGATTGAGAAGTTGGAATTAAAGATCTAAGGGCAAGAAAATGAAAAAAAAAATGTGTACAGAGAAAATATAGACAAATTAGAAGACAAGGACTGTGAAAGGTCACGTGAATTTGAGGAGAAGACAGACTTTATGTAGGAACTGGACTTGGTAAACAAGCATTTAATCAAGTAATCATTTAAGATGCAAGCATTTCCATACTTTCATAATCACTCTAACAACAGTACTTAAAAATATATTTTTATTCCCATAAAAATAGAAAATTAAGTTGTGGGACACTGGAAATGTATGGTACTTACTGAATGTTACAGAAAAATGCCAGCATCACCACCATAACAACCTCTCCTAATTTTTGTTTAAGAGCTCCCGTCACAAAGCAAGGTGGTGGGAAGAATAATCTATCCGGGAAGAAGTTAGGAATCTATGAATGGAGAAGTAAATTACATACAAAAAAAAAAAAGCCCCCAAAATATATATAGTAAAACTATTAAGGTAGATTGAGGATTACTGAAGAAATATATTTACTTAAAATATTAATATGTGCTAGAATAGAAAGTAAGAAAAGAATTGTAAACAACCATACAGCCTGAGAAATACAATGAGAATGCGATAAGCTAAATGTTGAGTTTGGTCTAGAAAAAAAGGGTCTTTAATTTTTTAGGTGACCTCACACAAAACAGTTCTTGGTGTAAATCTCTTTCTTTTTTATAGAATCAAATATCAGAATTCTGGAATATTCGGAATTATATAACTCACTCACTTTTACAGGGTCCTAGAGAGCTCAAGGGACTCGTCCAAGGTCGCACAGTGAATTAAAAGCTCAAAATCAGATTTCCAGGGATCTATTCTTTCCATCACCTCATGCTGCTTCTCTGTCTCTCCTGAGTTGAGTTTACTTTCCCAACATTCTCTGATCCTTGCTCAGTTTACAGCCCACCAAAGAAGAGATCACATCTGCTAAGGAGGCCTTAGAGAGTGCCGTTTTTTAATATTTGTGGTATTATCAATTCTCAATTGTATTGCAAAAAAACAATAGAATACTAAAGGACAGTAAAAAACTACATTAAGCACAACAGAAATGTTAGATAATAGAGAAAATCAATTAGATGCGGTTAATACCCTGCTGGGCTTGTAATTTGACTCTAAAAATAATGGAAAAATGAAGCCACATTCCAGCAGAGATGGTTAGCAACAGGGAGACTTACCTAATGAGTTGCTAGTAATGGCCGGAAGATAACAAAGAGATTGCAGCCTGAAAGACTAGATAATACAAGATAAGAGTTTATCTTCCATTAAGAATATGAGTCCTAAATAGGCATATTAAGGAGTGACTTCCAATCTCTACAGAAGTGGAATCTAATTCTAGCATTCTCAACCTGAAGAAGGAAAATTAACCTCAGTTGTAGTGGATCACACTTTAGCTCAGTTGACGGTAGCATTAGCTTTTCTATCTCAGACGGTCCACAACTTGCTAAAATCTGGCATTTTGGATCAAGCACGACACTTCCTTCCACAATCCCTACCTTGGTCATCACACTTTCTTTCACAGTGACTGGAGAAAAAGGAAGACTGAGCTTCAAAATTTTAGAGCAGGTTTGTCTATACATTAAAGTAATTTTTAGATTGAAACAATTAACCCTAATCCCAACATAATTTTAAATCAGATTAAAATAAACTAGGTCCTGCACAATTTACTCAACTGCGTGATCAAAAGTTTCAGTCCCTTTTACCTCTTTGGGTCGATACCATTTACTCCCTTAATCCCTTTTAATTGCTCAAAAATTTTAGTTCTACCTGTTGATGACAGTGCCTGACACGTAGTAGACATGCACATTTTATTACTGTAGTCAATCAAGAAAAAGTAACTGAGGTGAAGATGTTTCAGAAGTGGGAGCAACAGAGAAGCAAGTTGGCTTACTGTCTGATAAAAATGTACTGTTTCCATATACACCACAGAAAACATACCCATGTCCAAAGTGCAACCTAGAAGTATGCATTTCAGAAAGCTTTCTTGATTCTAGTTTTTAGTTGAGTCGTTTATATGGATGGAAGTGTTATAGAGCAGAAAGCCCAATTCATTGAGAACTCTGAACCATTTTTATTTCCTCATTGGGGAACTGAAGTTTCTCTTTGGGAAACTAAGATTTCTCATGGAAACTACTGTTTATTCCAGATCTCAAATACTAAGCTCTTACTTTAGAATGTGAATCTTGAAATCCTCTTACTACTATCAAGTAGCAGTCGTCCTTGTTTATAGGACAATGCAAAAAGAAATAGAAAAGGAAGAAAGAGACAGTGTATTTTGTATATGGAAGGCTGGGCAATTTTTATTTTCAAGTTTGCAATAAAAAGTTATAATTCTGGGTTTCAGGAAGATCTTTAGATGACTTTCAATACTCTCATACAATAAATTAATACAAGTATAGTATTCAGATCAAAGAGAGCTACTAATCTATTTTGTAGTGGTTTAGATATATAATTCAATGATTATTTGTGCTGGTGAAGCCAGACGTCCTGGCTTCAAACACCAGCTCCACTGTTAGTGGCTTATGGAAAGAAAGCTTATTTTGTCTCTTTAAGATTCTGTTTTCCCATTTGCAAGAGGAAATGAGGTTATTATGTTAAAATGAGATAATACATGTTAAATCTTTAACATAGCGTATTGCACATTCTAAGCAGTCAATATATTATGTTAGTTGCTATCATTTGGAGCTCTGTATTGAATTCTGACACTCATTAGTGTCAGAATTTCTTATAATTGTAAGAAAACCACTTGACAACAAGAATTCATAGTGGGGAAAATATTTTGAAACAATATTTAACAGAACTGTTGAAGGTATCCAGGAAAAGAGGGGACTCTGTCTCTCTTCCAATACTTGTAGAATTCTCATGTGAAAGAGAAGGTCGAACTTAGACAAATGAGTGGTAATCATGGGGTGGAGGGGGACGCTTTCACCTTAATATGAGTAAAAATATCAGACAGTACGAGTTGTCCAATGGTGAAGAAGTCTCGTGAAATAGTGAACTTCTAGGCACTAGAAGCTTTCAAGTAGAATTTGTGTGGCCATATGGTATGTGCCAGTCATTCTGGACTTACTTTTCTGTTCCTAGACTGTCTCACCTTCTTTCCCATCTCTGGGTCTTCACACAAGTGTTTCCCCTGCATGGAAGACTCCCACTTTTTTCTCACTGTCCATCCAACACACGTCTTTTTCTCTGCTTCTGCCTGACTTTTTTTCACCTTTCAGGTTTGAGACTTAGCTTCCCTTGATCTATCTTCTGCTTACACTCTTTCCTTCCTACGTCATAGCATTATCCAGCTCTAATTATTATTTTTACCGTTTCCCTTCCTCAAAAGATTGAAGACTTTAATTGCTCTATTCCCAGTGCCTGGTCCACAGTCGGTGCTCAACAATTATCCTAGCGCATTGGTGAACGTGTAAACCTTATATAAATGATTATTATATTGTTTATGTTGAGCTCTAAGTTTCCTTAAAACTCTTCAAGACTCTGACTCCGTGAAGGGAAATGCAGATTCTTCATCCTAGACATCTTATTTTTATTTGTTTTCAAAGTAAGACAAATAAATCAAATTGAAATTTAGAAATTTCAGATATCAGTATCATTTATTTCTAACACAACCAACTTCAAACCACTCTAGTGCATGGGACACAAAGTCAAATATCTACAGGTAATGTGATTATGTGATGTGCACCAAGTGCTTCCTGAGAAAATAGGGAAGGGAGCTACCTCTGATGAACTAGAGAGTGCGTGGCCTATAAAGACATTCAAATTCCATTAAAAACAACACCTACAACAAACCTGTGTGCAAGAAACAGAACACCTCCATGAGTCTGACTTGGCCTTTCTACCACCAGTTGGTGACCTCTGCTCTAGGACAAGAAAGAAACAGTAATGAAATTCACAGAATGTTCAGATAACATTGTAAAGCAGTTTTCTCAAATTTAAACATTTATGGTAAAACTTTATAATTTGCAATTCACCTGTTACCTTATTTTCTTATTTATCTTTTAGTGAAAATGACAAGAAAATAATAACAATGGTGGACACAAATAGAATCAGATGGACTAGCAGGAATTAGAATAAAGGGTTTGGATGACATAAAGTTGAAATGACATGCTTTGTCTAAGTTTTTTAGAATATCCGATTTGTGAAATTTTCAAATATTTGGAACAATAGCTTTTAGCAAATGCAGAAGCAAATGTTACTATTAATAGATAATTCAATTTAATTAGTAGATAACATAGATCAGCTCAAACCTAACACTCAGATGTCCACTAAAAGCAGATAGCATTTCTTGGAAAAGTAGATATTTTCAGGGTTGGGACAAAAAAGGTACAAAATTGAATAAAGCAGAAACAACTTGTGGAACCAGAGGTAGGAAATAAATAGCACACATACACACAAATGGACATTTATATTTATATTTTATGTCTCTTTATATATTTTGGAAATGAGGAGTGTATGCCCATATTGTTAATTCCAGCCCAACACTATAGAGTTCATTTCCCATGTAAAAGTCTCCTGACGAATAACGAGAAGCTGGCTCCCCACATGGGAGCTACATTCACTTTTTTGGTCAGCCTCCTCTTATGTGATCCCTCTTCCTATGAAATCAATCACCCTCTGCTGCCTCTGCCTTCTCTCCCTGCACTGACACCTTCTTCACTCCACTAGGGCTCTGAACGCCCATGTCCTCATCACGCTGCTAGGGGTCCACTTCCTTCACTGGGTCACTATGGCTCCCTTAGTCCTAGTGTGGACACTGACCTTGCCAGGCTCCACCTAAGGACTTTTGGACTGAATTTTTCAGGAAAAGAAGGAGAAGAAAAAGAGAACAGAATAGAAAATCTCAGTAGAAGATAAACCCTGAAGAAATAGAAGAGCAAATACCTGGGCCCAGTAAGGAACTGTAAACTATTCAGTGTGCCTGTGTCCTGAGATGTCAAGAATACAAAGCAATGGAATGCAAACAAGGTGTATAGGGAGTGTGAGACAATTAAAATATTAGCAAAAATACTAAATCTTCTAAAACGGCCATCCTTGAAGTTCTCAAGTAGCTCCTGTGTCTTTATGTGTAAAATCAATATATTAATGCTTTCTCCAAACTAACAAAAAAAGTCGTGGCTCATCTGTTTAATATTTGGGTCCTTGACACTGCATTTGCTTCTAGGTTGCTTACGAAAATATTTAGAATGGTGTTGAGAGCAATCCTGCTGCTATGAAAATTTAAATTTTATTTATTTCTTGCTTTTGTGATTAACTTGTCAACCTTAACATTCCCAAGATTACAGTGTGAAGGGCTTTGTATTTATTATTCCTCAAAAATGCAATATGCTAAGATGTTCTCTAAACCTCTCTGACCTAAAATCCCAGGGAAATCTTCTGATTATAGATTTGCATATGGGCTTGCTGTGTTTTTTTGCTTTTAATAGAGTCTAAATTGCCTTAACTTTCCTTGATATAGATTACATTTTTGCCTGGATTTAAAACATGTCTAAGGTAAACTTCAAAGTTTACCAAAACATCCTTATGAAATGATCAAATTAGATCAATCAAAAGACAACTGAAAAAATCCTACAATAGATGTCCCTTATTTGAATGTGAATATACAATTGTGTTGATATTGTTGATCTTAACCACTGAATTCTCATGACGTTGCCATAGAAAACAAATAGATGTCCCTAAAAGTAGCTGTGGGGCACTGTCTACTCAGATGAATGCTTTCTTTAAAGAACAAGGATGGCATCAAATACAAAACTGATAAATTGACAAATGTTAATATGTTTTAACCTTAATTCTTTATAGTCTACATTTCAAATGAGTCACATAAAATAAAAATGGCACCTTGAATCCAGGATCTGAAAAAAAGACTCTAATTTTCAAATGTATCAGAGACTAGGCTAAAATAATACACCAGCTATACTTCTGTACCACAGATAATTTTTAAAACACACTTTCTATGGTGCTTTCTTATTTGCTCCTCAGAGTAGCACGATAATTATAAAAGATCCTGACCTATGTACCTTGACATTCAAATCTTTGTCCCCTGCTTTGCTCCACAACTGGATATGTGACTTTGGACAAGCTAGGTACCTTCTGCACCCGAGAGAATACAAACAGGGAGTTGGATTAGAGCAAGGGCTCTTATCATCTTGCATGCCATGGATGTCTTTGGCCATCTGGTCAAGCTTATGGCCCTTCTAAGAATGATGTTTTTAAATTTGTCAAATAAAATAAAATATATAGGATTATAAATAAAACAAATTATATTCAAAGCAGTTATCAAAGTATTGAAAAGCAAGTTTATGATATGGTAGTATGTGTGTTTGTTATAGCATTAAAAAAATTCTATTGGTGAATCCATAACTACCATAATTTTAACATAGTGATGAGTGTATATAGCACTTGGAGATATCTGCAACTACTCTAATGTGATTTTAAAATATCCATGATTTCTATTGGTGATAGGTACTGCTAGTAACATCGTGGTTCATTAATGGAAATGCTAAATTTCAAACTGGAGAAAATAAAAATGCAATTTTTTCCTGTGCAAATTTGCAAATGCCCTGAATTCCATCCATTAGATGATCTCAGAGAAACGTTCCAACAAAAATATTCCAAGAATTTATGAATGATCCTGCTAGTTGAGGGTGACATACATCCAGGTGCATTGTCCAACAAAGTGTAGTCCACAAAACAGCAGCATTAGCATCACCTATCTGGGAGCTTGTTAGAAATGCAGAGTCTCAGGCTCCCCCTCAGACCTGCTGAATCAGAATCTATGTGTTTACAAGATCCCCACACCATCTGAGTATACATGAGTGTTTGAGAAGTGCTGCTTTAGATCAAGTTGTTCAGCCTGTCTGGGTGCTTTTTAGCTAAGATCACACTGAGTGCTTTAGGACTGCTTAGATCTACAGTGAACTTCCATTTCTAAAAACCTGCCCTTATACCCAAAGTCTAAAAAGTTGGTGACAGGCCTACCAGCAAGGAGAGCGGTGCTCTAGGACGCACAAGGGAGATTTTAGTAGAAAATTTAGGTTAGGAATTACTTAAGGATCAATAATTGATTGGATTTGAATTGCTTTGGAGAATTGAAGAGCCCAGGTAGATAGTTTAATTTGGCAGAAGCAAATTGTCTTTGGAAAAGTGAGGGAGGAAAGGTAACAAGCCTGAGTGCATGACCATACAGAAATGTAGTTCCAAGTTCCACTTTATTAAGTGCAGGCAACGTTTGTCTCTGTGGTTTGGCTTGAGCACTGTAACTATTTGCATATCATGGTTAATGTTCTTGTGAATATGTTTTTCACTGTTCTGGAGCCAATTTTTTAGGTATATAAAGTATTAAGCAGTTAGTGCCTTTAGACCAGAATCATGTGTACATGGGGAGAAGCAGCAGCTCCTGAAGTGCTTAAAGTGAAATTCTCTAACAGAAATTTTAATGCCGTATGCATATTTTTTGAGCACCTATCTTGCACCAGGTAGTGGAAATTTAGGGATGAGTAAGATACTAGCCCTTCCATAAAAGAACTGCCAGTTTATTTCAGGAATCAGACAAAAGAACACACAAAAAACCATCACCTGTAACAGTATGTTAAGTTCTATGATAGAAACAGACACAGGACGTGAGAGTGGAATAGGAGGGGTTTATAGAACTTTAAATTCCTGTTTTCTCCTTCACTCCTTGACTCAATTATTCATTTGTTGGTCCATTCATTTGTTTAATATTTATGAACCATGCCACACACCAGTCTTTATGGCCGAGCATAGACTGCTGACATTGGAAGTCGTAAGACGGGTCTAGGTTGAAATTATGGTGGGTTTTGTGTGCCCTGTTGAGAACGTTGTGTCTTATCCAAGCGCAACCAGGAAGCTCTAAAAGATTTTTAAGGAAGGAAATAACTGATCCGATTTGAATTTTAAGATAATCATTCTTAAGGCAGTCATGAGAGACGGCCAGAAAAGAGGTTTTGGAAGATCATTTCAAAGTTTTCAGCCTAGAAAAATCATTCTTCTGTGTACTTAGAGGTCTTTTGCATTTTAAAAAAAATTCTCATTCAATATTTGTAGGTCTTCAAATATCCAGCTTGGTTGTGTTGAAATATTATATGACATGCCTTTTGTAGCCATGTTTTTAAATTTTTGGTTCAACAATATAATTAACAATTTTTTCTATTGTTATTTTGCAGCTTTGGACTCTTGTCTTGATCTTATGGCCCGTCATTATTTTCATAATTTTGGCTATCACTCGGACCAAGTTTCCTCCAACAGCAAAACCAACTTGTAAGTAAATGAGATTTGTTTGTTTCCTAACTTTTGGATTCTAGTTAAAATTTATTTTGGTACTGCTTTAGTGTTTAATTCTAAAATTTTTTTTGTATCATATTTTCACTTGAAAGTATGTGTATAGACGGTTTATGTGTTTTTTACCCAAGATTTTCAAATGAGTCAGAAAGTGAAGTTTGTAATATTTATCTAGAAAAATATGAAGCTTGTAGGAGCCAGAATATATTTTAATCTTTATAAAATTTTGATTCATTCATTATTCACATCATAAATCTCACCAGGGTGTGCACAACATAAACAACGGTGATCTCGAACTTGATCATTCTTTATTGTTATTGTAGAAACTCTAGACTTGTATTTGATCAACAAAACAAATGAAATCTGGAGTACTATAAAGATTTCTTTCTTCAGGGCTGATATTTGAGTGATGTAAATGTGTCAACAGTATTAATTTAAAAGAAGGTTCTTTTCTAATTAGTGCCATTTCAGTTACATTCAGTTATTGCCAAGTCACAAAATGGGCAGAATGCCCACCCTGCTTCATTATTTTCTTTTGGATCCCGAATGGAAATACAGAAAAGACGTAGAGAAGTCCTCAGAACTGAGGGGGATGAGCTTTTTAACCCCAGCTATTTGACCAACACTGTTTTTGCTTTTGTTTTTTTCCCCCATGGACCCACTTTTCTTAGAAGAGGAATAAAAGTCAATCAAATGTTTCATGTTTAACAAAAGAGCCATCTCCTTAAAAGCTTCTTATAAATCAAATTTCTATAAATCTGATTGTGTTTCAAATAAATTATGGTAATTTTCTATATAAAAGAATACAATGTTGAATTATTCTGTAAGAAAAACAAGCTAGTGACTTTCTAAAACAGGAACAATGTTTTTCAATAACCCAGTCCTAAGAAATAAGATGAGAGCCCTGCAGAATCTACCTGAATCAGACACAATAGGATAATTCAAAAGAAAATGTCAGCTCAATTAGTACAAAGCATTTAAACTCTTGGTGCTAGAATAAATAATTTCTTATATTTGAAAGGCACCTTCTTTCTTTTTTCTTTTCTTCTTTTTTTTTTGAGACAGAGTCTCACTCTGTTGCCCGGGCTAGAGTGCCGTGGCGTCAGCCTAGCTCACAGCAACCTGAAACTCCTGGGCTCAAGCGATCCTTCTGCCTCAGCCTCCCGAGTAGCTGGGACTACAGGCATGCGCCACTGTGCCCGGCTAATTTTTTCTCTATATATTTTTAGTTGTCCAATTAATTTCTTTCTAGTTTTAGTAGAGACAGGGTCTCACTCTTGCTCAGGCTGATTTCGAACTCCTAACCTTGAGCGATCCTCCCGCCTCGGCCTCCCAGAGTGCTAGGATTACAGGCATGAGCCACCGTGCCCGGCCTGAATGGCACCTTTTTTCTAAAGGACTTTTGTGCAAGTCATTACATAGAGTTGGTGAGATTTTATTAGGTTGTTTATAAAAGCAGCGTAATTTTTGTCTTTTCCTATTGTGTGTATATTAGTTCTTTATAACAGATTAACTCCCCTGTATACAGTTGGAAATTATGTATTCTTGCATATCTTAAGTAGAAATAATGCATTCAGCACATAAGTAGGACAAATTCTCTTTGAAATATTCTGGTTTAATATGCTAATCACCAATTATTAAGAATAGTAATAGGAGGACTTTGATAGCTCCTTTCAACAACTATTTTTACTAATTTCTTGTTTTTAAGGATTTTTCGGTTACATAAAGTTCCTCTTATAAAACTTTCAAGAGAGCAATACAAGGCCTGTGACTGAGTGGTCTTTCACTAATTGGTGCTACCTGATGGCTTTTGGAGGTTCATAGAGACAATCCTAGAGAGCTCTTATAATTTTACTAAATTAGGAAGAAAAAACTGGAGAAACAATATGAAACGTGCTTTCTAGACCTAATCTTAGGACTCTGAAAAGACAAAATATATGAAAGGAGATGAATAACCATTTTTACTATGGACCTATTGTCACACTCTAACAATAATTAGCTGTGAAGCGATTATGTTTGCGGATAGGAGAGAACAGAATTATAGGATAGTTCAAACACTGAAAGTATGTTTTCTACTCTCTTAGACCTTGTAAGAATCACTCTAAAATACAGTTTTTTGGTTTGTTATTAGAACAGGATGTGGCCCTCTCACTCTACAGATGAAAAATCTGTAACCCAGGGAGATTGTATTAATAGTTTGCCAAAATTCAATCATGTAGTATAGGAGAGAAAGGTATTAGAAATCACCCTTCCTTATTTTTTGTCCTTGAGATTTGTATAGTATCTTGCCCTCCTACACACAAATTCTTTCTAGGTCTAAAAACTCCTATTTTGATAAATAAGAGCCAAATAAAAATTATACTCAGGGTTTCAATTTGTTCTATAATCAATAGAATAGAAAATGTAATTTTATAATCAGAGGTGCTGTAGAGTAATTTGGAGAATCTAAGACTGGTATAGAAGCAGTTACTTTTTTTCTGTCTGTGGTAGAGAGGGAATAACTTTGAGATGACAGTTTGGATTTAGATATTCTTATTCTTTTTTATTGTTGTTTTTGTTTCTCATATTTATCTATTATATTGAAAGATTAGAACTGGCCAATAATAAATAATAATAATAAAAATATATATATTTTTTCTTTTTTTGAGACAGAGTCTCACTCTGTTGCCCGGGCTAGAGTGAGTGCCATGGCATCAGCCTAGCTAACAGCAACCTCAAACTCCCGGGCTCAAGCCATCCCCTGCCTCAGCCTCCCGAGTAGCTGGGACTATAGACATGTGCCACCATGCTCGGCTAATTTTTTTTCTATATATTTTTAGTTGTCCAATTAATTTCTTTCTATTTTTAGTAGAGACGGGGGTCTTGCTCTTGCTCATGCTGGTTTCGAACTCCTGACCTTGAGCGATCCACCTGCCTCGGCCTCCCAGAGTGCTAGGATTACAGGCGTGAGCCACCGCGCCCGGCCATAAAAATATTTCTTGATCTCATACTATGTGCCTGGAACTTACTGAGGTGGTGACTGTATTATTCATGTTACAGTTGAGAACACTATTGCACAGGGAATTTAAGTAACTTGACCAAGATTACACAGGCAGTCTAGCTCCAAAATCTGGTTTTTAAGCTCGTGAACTCACATTTCTTACATCTAGTAGTCACTACTAATTTTTCATGTTGCATCGTTTAGATTTTGTAAAAGTAGACCAAATGTTAGAAACTGGGAATGTAGACACCTCTTCTTTGTCTCTATGATGAAATCAAGAAATATGAGGAACAAGTGCATTCCAATATATATATCAGAGTTATCTTACATATTAGTATTCAATGCTACTTCTGTCTGACTAATTCTGCACAAATCATTACAGTTATAGTACCATAGAAATCAGGTTCTGTTTAATAAAGTTAAAATCCTGGGCCACAGTGCTAGTTGGGTAATAGAGAAATGAAGATGTAACTCTGGAATACATCCCTAGATGAAACTTGTCTACAACGAGAATGGGAGTTGTAATCCCATGGGCACATTCTGCTCCCAGAATATCCAGACACATCTGCAGGACTCAATAAATCATTTAGAATGAATACATTTAGCAACTCAAAGGACTCCCTCCACAATCTTTTTGACTGATGGGTGTCTGGAGAAGTCTGGGGTTTTTGGTAAGGAACCAGCTGCAGTCCCTGTCTCCCTGCCACCATGGGTGCTGGTGTAGAGTAACATCCTTATTTTTGACATCATCTGCTTTCACTCACTCCCTTTTGAATTGTGACAAACATATTAGGTAACTAGCCTTTGCAAATAATAAATTCCAGGTGACGAAAGCGCGTTAAGCCTGGCAGGCAGGCCCTGATGCTGCTTTTTTTTCACATGGGGAAGGCATGAGCTGAGGTGCCAAGTTTGAAGTAGTTTCAGCTTCGTATAATCTCTACATGCAGAGGCTTGTCAAGAGGCAAACTTTAAAGCCGAAACACCATGCTTAGGAGCAAGGGCAAACAAAAGAACACAAAGCTCCCCAAAACAATTTAGACTAAGCCCAGCTGGAATGCACAGCAAGTTTATTTTGTCTCCTTTTAATACACACATACCCATGAAAGTCCAGGCAAGAAGCTCCTAATTACTGTGGAATGATTCTTCAAGTACAGTAAACCCCTGCCAGAATGAGATAAGTAGACTCCAAAAAATGCAGTCATGTCAAACAAGGAATCGCCCTTTTGTGAAGTTAATGAGAGGCAATGTTTTCCAAGTGGTCAAAAATATCACTACAAGCACAATGGAAATCATACTGTGCAAATAGGACCATGCACTGAATTAAGCTCCAAATATCTCAAGGCTGTCATTTTCTAACATTCCTGCCCCTTCCAAGGATAAGAGATTCAGCTCATCCCACACTTGAAAATAGGAGAAGCTAATTGGATATAGAATTATATCCAAATTTATGTTATTACAGGGTTATACTGAATACCACCCATCCAGATGTGACTCAATAGCTTCAGTAAATGCAAGATCCTCCAACATTCCTAGCATGACTTTTGACTTCCAAAGCATATCTTTTGTCTTCATGGAAGCATAAATAAAAAATAAAATAAAAAGTAATAATAGGGGTGAACATTTGTTGAACACTTAACTAAATATCAGACACTGTGCTGAGCATTTTGCATATGTCACCTTAGTTAATACTTATATCATTATTTTGAATGATGTAGTATGATTATCCCTATTTTAAAGATGAAAAAACTGAAGCACAGAAAGGTTAAGTAGTTTACCAATGTTCACATGGTTACTGTGTGCCAGAGCCTGGATTTTAACCAGACACCTGTCGATGGGTGGTTTTATCCGGGTCACAGGTGCCAACAATGGCAATCCTGAGGTCTGGTTCATTTGAGTTTACAGCGTCTCCTTTTTCTTGTTCATGTCACCTATTGGCACTATCATGGATGAAGCATGGCTGTAAAAGTGAACTCAATTGGTTTTTCTGCTTGTCAGCAGCTCTAGGAAAAAAACGTGAGAAAAGGATGATTGAAATTGTTGATCACTTGCTGGTTTGTGGGATCCGTGCCTGTTGTTAGACGCACAGTGCCTGAATTGTTAAGAGGAACTATTGTGTAGTCTATGTTGACAGAGCCGATGAGGCATCTCACTGGTGAGGGCTGTGAAAGTCCAAGAAATGAGATTTTGTCTGGCGTTGCTCTTGCTGCTGACTTTTCCTGAGGTTTGTTTTCACAGAAGTGAAGGCAAGTGCATGAGTTCAGGATTCCAGGGAGAACCCTGCTCTCCAGCACGCCTGTGATTTAATGGTAAAAATTGAGGCATTCGTAAAAAATTTTGCTTACTATCTTGATTGGCTCAAAATTTGTGTAGTTTTTAGTTCTGGGAAGCTTAGAACTTACCATCTTTCATCTTTTGCTGGAGGTTGCCCAATGTGGTTTCTCCATTCTGATGAGTGCCAGCGATACTAGTCAGCCTCGCAGGTTAGAAACATTTGAATCATCTCTGACTCCTCCCTTTTCTTTTCCTCCCATAACCACTGGCTTTCGAGTTAGACTCTGTCTTGTGAAATACATTCTGGAGTTACTCTTGCCTTTCCGTCACTTCTGCCACCCCTTGGTCCCATTGTTTCATGCCTGGACTGCTTTAGTATCTGTGTTCCTGTGAGTGTGTGTGTGTGTGTGTGTGTGTGTGTATGTCTGGAAGCTCTACCTCCAACTCCTCCCATGTTTCATCATCAGATAAATCCCCTAAAATACTCTTTGGGCCCATCAAGTTTCAATCCCCCCTTTGCCTGACTTTCAAGACCTTCATAATTTCATGTCCATTCTGTTCTGTGGTAGGATATCTGTGCCTCCTACGGATGCCTCCTAAGGGGGGGTCTGAATGTCCTCCACACATCCCACGCTCACTCCCACTTTGATGCATGTGCTCACGTCTCATCCTGAATGCCTACTAAAAGACAAGCTCACGTCTAAAGCTTCCTCCTACCTTAGCCTCCCCAGTCACTCAAACTCCAATCGGTTCTCCTTTATATCTCTCTTGTTCAGTATTGGCTTGTAGTGGTCTTTGAGTGTGTGATACATCAATCTTGACTCACTCGTTGGATGGATAGTACAGTAACAGCAGAAATCACATCATGCCTTCATAATCATATCAGACACAGCATGGTTCCTAACAGTGGACAAAGTAGGAGTGCAATAGATCAGAATCTGGTACACTTTGGAAGATTGATAAAGGCTATTGAATTCCAAAATTCACCCAAAGGTGGATAGTAAAACATTCAATGTGCATCTGAGATGGGTAAAGTGCAAGGAGTTAGCTTGCTTTGGCTTGATATTTACTTTTCATATCCAGGTAAATCTGACTATGCTCTCAGAAATGTCTATAATGATCATATTGGGAAAAGACAATGAATAGAAAGCCCCATCACTCCTCTCCAGCTAGATCCACCTGGGAATTTCCACCGTAAATACTTAAGAGTTCTGAATGTGTAGGAGAGATTTTTGTGTAGGAGTGCTTACAGTCTGCTTCCTGCTTAAGAAGTTTCAGGAAATGTTGAAACAGCTTTTGAATTTCACAGCCAAAGCCCCATCCTTTACTTCTTCCAACAGCAAACCATAGTCAATGACTTTTTGGGAAACATTACTGACCCTTTACATGGCAGCATGGAGATAAATTCTGTGGAACTCATAGAAACTGAGATGGGGATTAGACTGGGATTCTGTTTCCTTGGGTGTTATGCACAGAGCTGTCTGAAATAAGCAGAAGGGAGGGAAATGTGAACGTGGCTTTGTCACACTCATACACAGGGTGGCTATAGCTCCTGCTGGCAGTTGTGCATCTCCCCCAGCTCCTGAGTTGACTCTCAGGCAGTGCAGATGGGCACACCCTAATGCCAGGTTACATGATGCCAAGATTTCTCAACTAATGCCCTCTGAGGCTCAGTACACACAGAGTTGCATCAGAGAACCAGAAATACCTCTGAAGTACAATACAACTTAATTTAACAAGTAGGAGAATAAAGAGTACAGAACAGCTGTTGATTGCACAATGATGGGTTTATTTTCTTTTATTTTCTATCCACTCTGTATCATCCCCACTTTGGCTGATCTAGCTTTCAAGCTTCCCAGAGGTGACTGCCTTACTGAAATCAGCCATGGGGGAAGCCACGTGTCTTCTCTTTCTTAACTCCTTTTTCTCTTTTCTTCCCTTCGTGAAAAGCAGAGGGGCTTCTATTACTCTCAGATAGGGAGCGCTAACATCCAAGTCCATCTGATAAGTCAAGATGAATAATTGATTATTTATAACATTCTTATAAATACAGTGACATCCCTTGTGGAAGTTGCCAATATCCCTTTGAAGCTAAGAGCCAGAGTTAAGAAAATAATTTCAGCTGATTCCCCTTCGCTTACCGGGGAACTGGAGCCCAGACACGGGCTCACAGGTGAGGGGAGGGGCTGGCCTCGTGATTGGCTAAGCATGTTTTCCCAAACGACTGTTTTTTAAAACTTTCTTCTAAGCATTGTCTAGGATACCTGGCCTATCAAACCTTAGTCACTTAATGCTACTCTCACTAGTCACATTTTCTCATTCTCTTTGATTAGAGTATGTTGTGTCCTTTGTCTTTGATAAATGAACCAGTGCATTTTTAGAGTGAAGTAGCTCTCATGGAAGAAATGCTATAGCATCCAATTTTCTCTGGCTGTCTGATCAGTTAGAATTTCATTGTGGATTAGAAGAATTAGAATCACGAATAATATTTCCACATTTTAAAACATAAAATCTTTGTGTTGGTTATGTATTTACATATTTATGCATAAAATTATTATTATTGTGAGAGGCAATATAGGGATTGAGAGCACAGACTCCAGATCCAGACTGCATGGGTTAAAACATAAGCTTTGGACAAGGCATTGGATGCTCTGAGCTAGTTTCCACACCTGTGTATTGGAGCCAATAATAGCACCTACTTCATAGAATTGTTGTGAGAATTAAATAAGTTAGTATTTGTTAAAAACTTAGAAGAGTTCTTGGTACATAGTAAGAACTACATTAGTATTGGATGTTATTTTCTATGTTATATTATTTATAATATATATGTATAGATTATAACATCAATTATTGACTATCATTGAATATCTAGTATCTTGTCACTATTTGACAGATGAGGAAACTGAGCCTCACAGGAAGAAACTGAGGCTCTTAAAAGACTCAACTGAAGTTTCATAACGTTTATTCTTGCTATCATCACATATTTAAAGGGCACCTGCCAAGTCTCTTAAGTGCGGATTAAGAAAGTTTTGAGCCCTCAAAATCATCAAGTGTATAGAAGAGTAATAAGTGTATCAGAAACTGTAATGCAATGTGAAAAATCCCACAGTAGGTCAAAGAGCAGAAGAAGCAAAGGAGATGGATTCAGCAACTTTGTTTGGGACCAGGCCTGGGGCTATGGTGAGGCAAGCACAGTGCAAAATTTAAGGTGTTAACAAGAACTCAATAATCAAGATCACTTATATTTCAATAAAATGTTTTTAAAAATCAAAATTAATACAAAAACTCCATAATGAACAAAATATCAAAATTTAAAAGAAAATCAGCATCAGGATTTTTCTTTTGTCTCAGGCTCCAGTGTGGAGCTCCATGCTAAGGCTCATGTCTTGGCATAAGTCTTGAAGAAGGAGCAGGAATTTGTCAGGTAGACAACTGGTGTCTTTGCATTTCCTACAGACAGCGTGAGTGAGGACACTGGACGTGAAAGAGTTAGCTGTGCCAGGAATTTTGAGTCTGTTTTGTCTGAAAGAGGAGGATGCTTGTTGAATGCTGGGAAATAAGGCTGTTTGGTTATTACCAAAAATATTCAACTTTATTTTGAAAGCAATGAGAAAACATTGGAATATTTTACTAAATTAATTTTATTTTAAAATGTTTATACTTTTTTTCTGACCATAGGAGTGAATGCTTATTATTAAAAATTAAATAATGTACTACAAGTTTGCATATTGTAAAAAGTAGAAGTCCTATGTAATCTTGAACTCTAAAGAGAACCCTTGTTAACATTTCAGTGCACATTTTCTCAGACATTTTTCTATGCATATGTGAAACACACACATATGCACACTCACATACATGTGTACACACAACCAGAATAGGACCATTGGGATCAGATGATGTTTTAGAAGGAGTTCCTGCAGCAGTGGAGAAGATGGCTCAGAGCAGTAGGAGCTAGTGACTAGGCTGGGCATGGAGTTCTGGTTTTAAGATTCCTATTTCAATTTTCCTTTCCATGATCTCTTGATTGCCTTGGAAATGTTATGAGGCTAAAAGTCTGTGTACTTCTCTATCTCAGCTGGCTATTTCCTCACATTTTTAACATGCCCTCCTTTGATCCCTCACCTTCCTCCCAGATTTTTTCAAATCCAGATTTCTCTTAAGAATAGAGAATTACTTTTTATAATATGCAGGTTTTCAATGCAAGGTTAGCCATAACCCTCTGATTTTATACTGTCCAAATGAAACTGACACAATTCAGGAAAAATTTGGGGAGTGAAAATGCAGCTAATTGAAGAGAAAATAATACAGGGATCACATGCTATTATCAGTATTTCCCTCTTTATCTTTTCTCTATCTTTGTGAGTTATAAAGAGATGTACTCAGGCACTTTATCTTAATCAAAGTGATCTAAGTGTGGCTGCTGAAATATATGGATTCCAGAGCACTACCCTAGACTTTCTGAGTTGGCATCTGATCGAGGTGGTGAAGGTGGTGGTGAATGGGTGGTGTGAATGGCCAGACAGCTTGAATTTTGAAGAACTCCCCAGGTGATTATTATGCTACTTAAAATTTGACAATTACTTTTTCCTTTTCTTCTAACTATTTTTTTTAAGTTTAGATTGGTTTGCATTTCTCCCTAGCTCACCACTGTGAAAGCAAACCAGAGAATAGATTTAATTCTTTAAATAATTTCAGGAAAGAACTTGCCTTCCCCTGAGTGACCTTGCAGGATTTCCGTGAAGGCCAGCCATCTCTGCTTCATTTCATCACTGGATCTTTCACTGTAGTCTTCAGGATATCAAAAATCTCACACTATTTTTCACATTTTATATTGAAGACAACAGTTGGGAAGAGGAAAAAGCCTCCTCTCAGAGAGCACTGTCAGATGATGACTACGGAGGGAAGTGTTCACAATTTCCTGAACAAGTGTTCCTCCAAGATGATTTCATGTTCAAGTTACATGCCCAGGGAAAGCCAGTTCCATGCAGACAAGTGCTTCGTACTCTAGCATTTTAATGCGGTGCTTCTGGTTTCATAAATATCAGGAGAATAAGAAATGTCAATCTCTTTTCATCATATTGACAGTGCTGCCCTATATAGACATGGTGAAAAGATGCTTCTGGAGGTTTATATTCTACAAGGATGTGCCTAGGGCTGCAAAGAATAGGACAGTTTCTGTCTTCAAGTTGCTTGTGATCTAATTGGGGAGTGAAGAAACACAGACAGAAGGTTATGTGCCATAATAGATTTTAAAAAATAAAAAATTAAATACAATGAAAACAAAAGTGTAATATATATGTTTTGGTGCAGTACTTTGCATATAATGGGGACTCAAATATTTTTTGATGAATTAATAGTGACATGTGACAACAGTTCAAGTACTTAGAAAAATAAATATTAAATAAGCAGCATTGGCAGTGAAAACTACTAGATGTTTAAAAAAGGAAACGATGGCTATGAATTAGGGTAATCAAGAATTACTCCAGGATTAAATTAAGCTTGGGAGGAAGAAAATGAATATGCAACAAGAATAGGAAATGGCTTTCAAGAGGAGGAAAGGGCATGATCAAATCGTGGAGGCAGGACCTCGCAGGGATAACTGGCTGAAGACAGGCAGACCAGTGTGGTTGAGGCGGAGTGTTTTGCTTGAGAACAGAGGAGATCACTTTGAGTGGGGTTTGGGCATGTACGGTTTTGAACACCAGATCTAGGAGTGTGGATTTTTAGCCTGAAGTAAAAGAAACACTGAATGTCTATGAGGAATTATTTAATTGTGCATTTTCCAACATGGGAGGTAAACTAAAGGCAGTTTGACAGGTGTGCCACCAAAATTGTTTATATTCACCTAGATGTTTCCATCACAGGCTATATTAGTTATCTATAGCTCTGTAACAAATTGCCTCCCAAAACTTAGTGGCAACAGTAATAAACATTTATTAATCTCCAGTTCGTAGGGGTCAGAAATTAGGGAGTGGCTTAGCTGCACAGTTTTATCTTAGAGTCTCTTGTGAGTTTGCAGTCAGGATCTCAGCTAGGACTATGGCCATCCGACAACTTGACTCAGGCCGGAAGATCGGTTTCCAAGGTGGGTCACTCGCAAGGCTGGCGACATGGTACTGATTGTAGGTAGGAGGCCTCGGCTTCTCCCACGAGGGCCTCGAGGCTGCTTGTGTGTCCTCATGACATGGCAGCGGGCTTTCCCCAGAGCAAACAATTCAAGAGACAGTCGGGAAGAAGCTATCCTTCTTCTGACCTCGCCTTGGAAGCCTTGAAGAGTCACTCTGCCACATTCTCTTCGTGAGAAACAAGCCTCTCAGCCTGACCTATATCCAAGAAAATTAGCTCCACCTTTTGAAGGAAAAGTGCCAAAGATTCTGTGGGCACATTTTAAAGCCACCACACAAACTAACAAGATCTGATGGTGCAATAATAACGACATAAATATGCTTGACATATTTAGCTACATCAACGCAGAGCCTTTATCTGCTTTCAGCCACACTGCGTTCCTAGTACCTAGCACGGTGCCTACCCGTTGAGGCACTTGTTAAATATTCTTGAACTATTACTACTTTATTGATGAAGACATTTACTTTCAGAGATTTTAGTGACAGAGCTCACTAAGCTTTGAAGCAAGATTTAACTGGGTCTTATTACCCACAGCCTCTTTCTACTCTATGCTGTCTGTCAAACAGCATCACTCATGGCTGTTAGCGATGCTCACCTTGCTGTTGGCACAGCTAACAGAAGCACTCTCCGGGATATTGCCTAGTACTTAGTAGTCACCGACAAATATTTATTGAACAAATGAATGAAGTCAGCACTACTATAATTCGCAGCTATAGGTATAAAGAAGTCTGTTCAAATTTACTCACAAGTCAGAGGAAAACTGAGGAATACAGCTCAGAGTGCTTGCCTCTTAAGCAGGTTATCATATTGTCATATTTACTGAAAGGGTGCTGGGTTGAAAGTGCAGACATTAAATACTAAGAATATAGAAGATACGCAATGCCTGTGGTTTGAGGAGCTTTAAGATGGCCACACACAAAGATTCTGTGGCTAATGAACTTTATATCATTGCACCACGTTTTGGGACATCGCCTTTTCAAGAGTGGGGGTACAGTGGAGGGGCAGTCAGTGTACATCAGCTGGTAGTATTGGGCTTTGACATGCAACCCACAGACAAGGAGGAACAAACAAATTTGGATACTACATGCCATACCTAAACTCTCATGCACCTCACTACACAACTCTAACACGATTTATTCTGGAAACATTTTGGACCAAAATTGAACCTAACTACTGTGAAAACTTCGCTCACTTCCACTGAATCCTGTTATCTTTAATTAGGTGTTTTTAGGTTGTATAATAAGCAGAGCTCTGAAAACCAGAGAAAATAATTATAGAGCTTTGTTACACAGATGACATTCCTTTCAGAAGCATACCCAGAGCTGAAATTTAAGGTCTTTATTTTGTTGATTTATTTTTAGTTTTATGTGGATATTCAGCATTAAATATATAATCCAGGAGGTAAATAACAGGGACCAGGGAATTTCATAGGCAGGTTTTATTTGGGGTTATTATGAAATTTGCATTAACAATAGGTAATATAAATGTAGCCAAACTTCTAGAACAATAAGCAATCGGTTTTTCTGCAAAGAGTATGAAATTTTAGCTCAAATAAAACCTAAAGCAAATGAACAAGAGTGGGATTAAGTTAATCTCAGGCTTTAGGAAGGTTGTTGAAGGGATTAGAACCATGATTCTAATCCCTATATTTGTTACATAGATTTCTAGATATGAATAACCCTAAATAATAATATTCAGCTACTCATTAAGCAAATGTTTATTTATTATAGCATCTCATGAAATCTAAAGGAGAAGGGTATAGGTTTCTTAGGCAAAAACATTGGTAATCAATGTGGTAACTCTAAAATCTATGCTCTATTACATAATTCACTCTGGTAGCAGGAAACACAAATGAACCAAGATTTAAAAAAAAATAAATGGACAACAACAAAAAACACACACACACAAGATTTTTGGAGGCTAAAGAAGTTAGGCAAAGCCCACTGTCTTAAATGGGACTTAAGCTACGTTCTCAAAGAGAAAAAAACTAATAAAATAATTGGATTGGCATGGAGAAGAATGGGGAGTTTTTTAAGGCATGGAAGACAATGAACCCAATTCCCGACAGTAGGGATGTAAGGTGAATGGGCTTAGCTTCAGGGAACCTTCCCTGAACCTCTGTACTAGGTTAGTTTTCACCCTCACCCCACCCTTTCCTTGTAATTTTTTGAGTATGCATTTATTTATTTGATGTCTGTGTCCCTTCATAAGATCTGTGCCATGCCTAAACCTGTTTTTTCCACCCAATGTCAGGAGTGCCTAGCATGAAACAAACTTTCAATAGATAAGAAAATGCTCCTCATCCCCAAGTTCCATCATATTCCACTGGGAAATAAGTTTGAATGGGTAAAATAGGACTGAGAAACCTAGAGAGTCTCAAATACCAGGGTGAAGATATTGGGATGTCTTTATCCAATAAGCAATGAAGAATGACACATGGCAATAAGAATATGGTGTTTTGTGCATATTAATCAGAAAATGTGACAAGGCTAGATCAGGGTGAGGAAAGGCTAAAGCAAGAAAAAGAGTCACACAGTTATCAGAATTATGAAAAGCATTGGGCACTCTCTCTAATACAACAGGAGAAACAAAAATGGAGAAGAATGAATGAATCTTAAAGACATTGGGAAGAGTCAGTAGAATGTGGTGGAGATTGATTTGAGTGGTAAAAGAAATGATTTGAAATAAAAGCGTTCATCTGGCTTTTGACTTAGATGTCTGAGAAAACTATAATAATAACTTAACAACAATGATCTCTTTTATGTAATATTGTCTTTGAATTCTTGCAAATTTAAGTCCCAGCTTGACCTTTTTGACCTTGAGAAGTTAACTTCTATGGGCCTCAGTTAAGTATAATTAACATACCTACCTCATAGCATTTGGCGGGGGAGTTAAATAAGAGACTGATAAGATAGTATGTACTAAGATAATTGGTGATATCATGAAAAAGGATGCCTACAATCTATAGATGCATGAAGTAAGGGCTCAATAAAGATTATTATGATTAGGTAACTTGCCCAAGATTAAACCGCCAGTGAGTGGCAGGGCTTCTGACTTGAACCCAGGTCTTCTGATGTATTTGTTATATTTGAGAAAAAAATAAAGGCACAGGGGTAGAACTGAAATATTAGTAGCTTATTACCTAAAGGACACCACTCCTTTACTGCAGTTCGTGTGTTAAGAATCACTGATCTGATGTTTGGAGGAAAAAAAGAAATCAATGGTCTGATCTTAGTTCTGCCAATCTAAATTTTCCTACGACTTGAGAAAGGACACAAATTGTTCTTTGGTTTCTATACTTATGTACTGGATCATATATGTGAAATTGTGCCAAGAGAAACATACTGGATAAAAATCCGCTTAATGCTAAATTAGTCCTATAATCTTTAGCGACAACCACTGTTAATGGATCTTGTTTCTCCTTGTGACTCTGAATTTTAAAACTGAGGACCACAACTGTTCTGACCACAATTTGATTCTGCCCTTCTAAAATTTGTCCGAACCAGGCCGGGCGCGGTGGCTCACGCCTGTAATCCTAGCACTCTGGGAGGCCGAGGAGTGCGGATCACTCAAGGTCAGGAGTTCAAAACCAGCCTGAGCAAGAGTGAGACTCCCCGTCTCTGCTAAAAATAGAAAGAAATTAACTGGACAAGTAAAAATATCTAGAAGAAATTAGCCAGGCATGGTGGCACATGCCTGTAGTCCCAGCTACTTGGGAGGCTGAGGTAGGAGGATTGCTTGAGCCCAGGAATTTGAGGTTGCTGTGAGCTAGGCTGATGCCACAGCACTCTAGCTGGGGCAACAGAGTGAGACTCTGTCTCAAGAAAAAAAAAAAAAGACAAAGAAAATCTGACCACAGAGAAATATATGTGTGCATGAGTGTTTATAGCAGCATTATTCATAATAGCCAAAAGGTGGAAAAAACCCAAATGTCCACCAACAGATAAATGGATAAGCAAAATGTGGTATATTCAAACAATAGAATATTATT
>CAUYRT010037177.1:0-67946 GCA_963574885.1 Lepilemur ruficaudatus | reverse complement strand
CACTTGTCTCCCCTAAATCTATAGAAATTTTAAAAAAACCTTAAATTGATAAGAAACTATGAAGCTGTAAGGTTTATACTTCTTCATAAGGCAAATTTTTCTTTAGCTTCATAGTCAACCTCTGGGTGAATATTCTAGTGTTGTGTTTGTGATAGCAAACTCATTATTTTCAAGGCAAAGTATATTTTTGATCAGCATTAATTACTAGAAAATCATGCCTCTCAAGGAACAAAATCAATGTCATTAGCTTCTAAGCTCTCTTAGGTATAATGAAAGCAATATATATTTCCATCAACATTATTTTAAGTATTTGAAGCTTCCTGCAGTTGCTAATTCCTGGATTGTATAAACATTTTCTGTTTGTCCTTAGACCTCCCCCACCCACACCTGTTATCCCGTTTTAACTTTTCATATGGAGCTAATATCAACCATGAATTCCAGACTGATCTTTACTGATATAAATGCAAAACTTAAAATAAATATTAAAAGGAAAAATGACAATGACAAAAAAAGCTAAAATTAGCAAAAGAAAAAAGATACATTATGAAAGAAGAATCAACAAGTCTAGCTATTTGGAGGTAAGAATGAAGGGTATAATAAACATGGATTAAAAAGGGCTCTGAATGTTTTAGACCTTCAACCAAAAGAAAATAGTATTCACAGAGCAAGTGAAGACAGTTAATAGAGCACAATAATTCAGTTTTTAGCAATAGTCTTGAGTTTGTGTTTGGACCTGATGAGAATGAGGTGATGGTAGAAATTTGAAGTCAAAATTGTGACTAGGTCATATCCAACCATGTCAGAATTAGAAAGAGACTCAAGATTCATTCACATAGGGCCAGGTGCGGGGCTCACAACTGTAATCCTAGCACTCTGGGAGGCCAAGGTGGGAGGATTGCTCAGGGTCAGGAGTTCGAGACCAGCCTGAGCAAGAGCGAGACCGTGTCTCTACTAAAAATAGAAAGAAATTAGCTTGGCAACTAAAAATATATAGAAAAAAATTAGCTGGGCATGGTGGCACATGCCTTTAGCCCCAGCTACTTGGGAGGCTGAGGCAATGGGATTGCTTGAGCCCAGTAATTTGAGGTTGCTGTGAGCTAGGCTGACTGACGCCACGACACTCTAGCCCGAGCAACATAGCAAGGCTCTGTCTCAGAAAAAAAAAAAAATTCATTCACATAAAACTAACATGTTCTCTAAGATATTTTGTACAATGAAATAAGAAGCATTAACTGCGAACCTTGGCAAAAGTCAGTGGTATGGGGAAAGGAAAAAGAAGAGCTGGTGCAAAATGATACACTAATATGTGAATAATTCTTTGCAGTTTACAAAACACTATAAGATGCAGATGCTTATTTTGCCTTCACAGAAACCCTGTTAAGTTGGCGGGACAGATGGCAACAGTTCTTGTTTATAGGCAGGGAAAGAGAGTGGAAGAATAAGAGAAAGAACAGCGAAATATGGAAACAGGAAGTAGAAAGAGAATCTGATAAGTTAACGGAACAGGAGGGCAGAGAATGATTTAAATGCTAATGACATTATTTCTACTCATCATATTGAAAATGATGGAGAGGGTAAAGTATTGACACTAATTCTGAAGTATTGAATTTAATTCTAACAATGATAATTTATATCTAGAAACAACATTAACAGATAAGGAGAGGGTGATTAGGATGATAAATGGGCTGGAAACGTACCACATTAGTAATAATTGATTGCAGAATGTGGGGTCAAGAAGGAGGGAAATATTTCTAACTTATATTATGGGTGAAATTAAAAGATAAATTCTTACAGTGATGTAATAGTTATTAGACTTATTTTTTAAAGAGCATACTTGAATCATTATTTCAACTCCAGATACTCCACTGTTCTTTTCTAGTAACTAAATAGATGAAAGCCACAATAAATTTTGTGCTACACAGCAATGGTATCCCAATTGTGATTGTAATTATTTACATTACATGCATTCAAAATTAATTGGGGTTTATTTAATTTCATAATTAATTCCACAACTGAGAAAAATGTAGATAAAAGAAAATTATATTGAACTCTCATATATTTAGTCAAAGGCATGTTTCCTGTATTGTCCCTGATTTATGAGTTCAAATTTTTAAGTTTCATTCTTTATTGAGATGAATTGTGTAAGGAGTGTGGAATAATTTGTATCTCTGCTAATGATTGGTTTTAGGATGTGGGTGGGAAAAAGGAAATCGTCTTAATTTATATTGTAGATGGAGTTAGAAGCTAAAAGGCATAAACCAGTGTATGACCGACGTTTACATAGTAATTTATAACTACAAAACACTTTCCTAAATATTATCTTTTTGATCAGCAGTCACACTAATCTTTTTTGGAGGGGTGAATATCTCTCTTTTTGTTATCTCAAAGTCTATGTATTTCCTAGGCATTTTGAGAGTAATGTTATAAAATTTGTATATGTATATATTTTACTTATTTCAGGTTATTTTAATACAATGTGTTCCTGTCTCTGGATGGTAAATGTATTAGTTTCCAAGGGCTGGTTTAACAAATTGCCACAAATTGGATCGCTTTAAACAACAGAAATATATTCTCTCATGGTTCTGAAGTCTAGAAGTTCTAAATCAAATTATTAAAAGAACCATGCTCTCACTAAAGGGTTAAGGGAAGAGTTCTTCTTTGCCTCTTCCTAGTTTCAGGGAAATCCTTGCTTTCCCTGAGTTTGTATGCTTCTGTGGGTTCTCTCCTCTTCCTATGAGAATGCCAGACATTGTATTAATGTTTAGGGCCCATTGCAATCCAGTATGATCCCATCTTAACTTCTTACATCTGCAAAAACCTTATTTACAAATGAAGTCACATTCTGAGAATCCAGGTAGATATGAGTTTTCAACACTACTCAATCCACTAATACAGTGATTTAATTTTGATATCAAGTCTAAAAGTAGGAGTGACCAAAGGAAGAGAGAAAGAAAGCAATAGAGTGACCAGAACTTCACTTGCAGCAATCCAGCATTAATGTATCCTAGGAATCTATGTGAGGAAGAGAGGACTCATGACTCACTGAAATTAGCAATTTTTTTTTCTAATTAGTTATATTACTGCTAAGTATCAAATAAGCAAAAATGTATAATATCTCTTTAAACCAGTATCCATGTGTTTCTGAAGAGGATTTTAATGACAATAGCATGGAAATAGAACATCCATGATATTTTTATTTAATAATTTTAATTTTTTAAAAATTAAATCTCTGCAGTTCCCTAATTCACAAATATAGCTATAAATTTGGGTGAATTTATTTTTTGTGTGTGTGTATGCAGGTCTATGTATGGATATGTATGCTTAATAAAGATCATATTCTAAATGCAAATGTATATTATTTTCCATTTAATTTAATAGTTTAAATACTTTTCCATAAAACTAAACACTGTTTAAAAGCTATTTTATTTTATGTCATTAGCAAGTCATCCTCTAGAGGTTTAGCAAAACAATTGCTACTGATTACATATGTGAGTTTTGTGTTTTCTAAGTTTTCATAATTACTTTTGGTCCATTTGGGGCCATACAACACTAAAGATGGCAGTTAAAGAAGCTAGAATGAGCGGAGTTCTCAATTTATTAAGCCACCGTATTAGTTCTGCACTATTGCTCAGACTATTATGTCAGAGAAAAACACATTTTCACCTTGTTTAAATCACCTTATTTTGTTATCTCATGTTACAATAACCTAGTCAATCCACTAATTGTAATTAAGTTGTATATTCAAAAGTCCATTAATTTGTTGTGTTAAGCCAAGGAATATCTAGCGTGGGTCTATAGTTTCTCTTAGTCTTTCTTCTCCCCCAAATAACGGACACATTGAAGACACAATTAGAGGGAACAGCACTGAGCCTAATCAGGAAACTGGCATGTGTTCCTGGCTGGCTTCAGAATTGCTATGGTCTGGTGACTGCTGTGCCTCCAACTTCCCCCTTTGTGGATAGCTTGTCTATGGTGCTTATCCTTTGTCTATCCCACCATTGTTGGAACAATGGGGATGGAGGATGGCCTGCCTATTCAATTTATAGATATGCAGGTTGAAAGAAATATTTGAGCAACCAAACTCAAGGAACCTATTTGCAGCTGAATCTGATTTATATGATTAAATTGTGGGCCTCAATCCTGATGCTGTAATGGAATACAACTTGAAATGTGTGTTGGGTATTGAGAGTAGAAACTTGCATTTGACATATAGAGGAAAAGTAAATAAATTGAAGTCAGAGGGCAAACTGTGGTGGTTTTCAAACATGGCTGCTAACTCTTTGACACTCCCTTCATTGATTGGTGGGATCTGTGTCCCATCCCCTTGAGTTTGGGTGGGCATGTGTCTGCCTCAACCAATAGAGTAAAATAGAAGTAACATTCTATGAATTCCGAATCCATGTCATAGGAAATCATGCAGGTTTTCTGCCTTTTCCATTGGCGTGCTCGCTTTTGGAACTCTGAGTCATCATGTAAAAATTTGGATCCTAGTGACTAGCAAATCATGGACTGCAATCTGACCATGTGATAAGTATATGTATTCCAGAAGTCTTACAACTGGCCTAGGCATCTTGGGTCCTATAGAGTGTCAGCTAACTACTTGCCAGGTAAAAGCCATCTTCCAACTTTGGTTGAGGCAACCCAGTCCATAAGGTTTTTAGATTTTAAGATTAGCTCCAGTATCACCATGATCTATTCTAGCAAACTCTAACAATTAATCGTAGTTGTTTCATATCCTAATAGTGAGTACTAGATCAAGACAGGGAGTTTTTGTGAGAAATGCAATTCAACCAAAGCAGTTGGTAGAAGGATTGGTGAGTGCTTTTAGTAAAGCATGTTACAGGGTTAATTTCTACAAAAAAAAAAAAAAATCCTATACTAATAATTTTTCTGAGTCTTAATTTGGCCTACTAGGAATCTTAACCAATTTTCTAGAATGGTGAGATTGTCAATGGCTTTCTATAGAAAATAGACACCATGTAGTAATCAGAATCTGTTGAGTTTCTTGTATGTGTGGATTAATTATTTTGTAAAATATAAGAAGTGGTTGAATATCACTTTGAATATTTTTTCTGCCCTTTCTCTTTCTCTCCTTTTTCCAGGACTTCCATTGTGCATTTGTTGGTAAGCTTGGTGGAATACCACAGGTGTCTCAGGCTCTGTTTATATTTCTTTGTTTCCCACCCCCCCCCCCCCCAGATTTTCTCAGCTTGGATGATCTCTTTTGCTCTGTCTTCACAGTCACTGTTTTTTTTTTTTTTTTGTCATACTACATCTGTCATACTCTAGCTAATTTTTATTTTAATTATTTTGCTGTAACTCCAAAGATCTTATTTTGTTTTCCTTTATAATTTATGTTTTATTTATGTTCTACATTTGATGAGTTATTAATGTCATACATATCTTTATTCTTCACACATGGTTTCTTTTAATTCTCTAAACATATTTAAGATGCCATCTTTCAATTTTTTCTCTGTTAAATTGCTCATCAATGACACTTTAAGACCATTTCTAGTTACTATATTTTCCCCAAGTGCATAAGTACCAGTTTTCTGTTTCTTTGTATATCTCACTTTTTTTGTTCAAATGGATATTTTAGATAACATATTGTTGTACCCCTGCATTCTATTCAATCCTGATATTGTTTGTTTTGCTTATTTTTTTGAGCTACTATAAGTCAATAGAGTATGTCTTTCCCCAAATGAATGCTCACTGAAATCTCTGTTCAGTTTTAATTTTTCATTATTATGTTTTTAACTGACATAATAATTGTACATATTTATGGGGTACAGTGTGATATTTTGATTCATGTCTACCATATGTAATGATCAAACTGGAGTAGTTAGCATGTTTATCACCTCAAACATTTATCATTTCTTTGTGTTGGGAACATTCAAAATCCCATCTTCTAGCTATTTGAAAATATACAATAAATTACTGTTAACTATAGTCACCCCACAGTGCTATAAACACTAGAACTTATTCCTCCTATTAACCTATAGTTTTGTGTCTGTTAACCATTCTCTTCTTATCTTCTTTCCCTTCCCTCTGTCCTTTTCCAACCCTCCAGTAACCAACTTCCCACTCTCTATTTCCATGAGATCAACATTTTTAGCTTCCACATATGAGTGACAACATGTAGTATTTGTCTTTCTGTGCTTGGATTGTCTTATTTTATTCAAAACAACTTCGAGCCTGACTTCCTACGGGGCTCCTCTTGGGTCAATGTGGCAGAGGAGTCAGCCAATGATTGGTGAGCAGTTGTATTTAAAATCACTGAGCCAGTAGTATTTTAGTATTTTCTGATAGATCTGTGTATAGTTTGCGAATACATTCAAAGTTCAATATTATTGCAACTTTTCCCCCTTTTAATTTCTGAATATTTAAGGTCTCATAGTTATCTGGAAACAAATAGGTAAGGCCTTCTAGAATCTTTCCTCAGTATGCCCAGAGTCTTGCACAAGTGTGCAGCATTCCAGACTACCAGGGTTATGTGAAAGCTTATCAAGGCTTTTTATGCCTGTTTCCCCAGAACTTCCTGTTAAGTTTCTGGATCTTCTGTTAATCTTGTGCTTGCCCCAAGCTGTATATGGCTAAGTCTAAGTGTGATGTTCGTCCTCTCAGATTGTTTGCTATGATTCAGGAATTGTTTCTCTATGGTTTGCAACAGTGATCCCTGCCATAGATTTTTCCAAGCTCCCATATCAAATGAAATCAGGCCTCTTTGGCAGCAAGAATGCAAGTCCTTGTGGCCTGCACTGCCTTCCATGCATGGAGAGAAAGTGGGGAAGATGGTCTCTATACCAGGCTAAACCACTATAGACACTGTTCTTATAGAGGTTCAGGACTTTTTTTTTTTTTTTTTTGAGACAAAGTCTCACTGTGTTGCCTGGACTAGAGTGCCGTGGCATCAGCCTAGCTCACAGCAACCTCAAACTCCTGGGCTCAAGCGATCCTTCTGCCTCAGCCTCCTGAGTAGCTGGGACTACAGGCATGTGCCACCATGCCCGGCTAATTTTTTCTATATATATTTAGCTGGCCAATTAATTTCTTTCTATTTATAGTAGAGACGGGGTCTCACTCTTGCTCAGGCTGATTTCGAACTCCTGACCTTGAGCGATCCACCCGCCTCGGCCTCCCAGAGTGCTAGGATTACAGGCGTGAGCCACCGCGCCCGGCCTGGTTCAGGACTTTTTGAACAAACATTTCTTCATTTGTTGTATGTCTTTGATCAATTTCCATAATCTTAATGTAATCGTTTTTGACAATTTTGTCCATGTTATGCTTTTAGAGAGAGTATTAACCAAGATCCTCATTTATCTATTCCAGAAGTTCTTTCTGTTCACTCATTTAAAATGTAGCTTGCATCTTTCAAGCCCCTCAAACAGTGCCTTGGGCACAGGAATTATTCTGCTGTCTCAATTAAATGTAGATGCTTGCATTCATAACAGGGCATTTGTTCGTTTATTTATTTAAAATGTATTCTCTGTTGATCACTCTCCTTTCTGCATCATTTTTTTTTAATTACTATAACAGAATCTACTCTTAATTTTTGCCCGACCACTCTTCTTATTCCTTTCTACCATCTTGGCTGGCTCATCTTTTAATGCCTGTCTTTTACATGTTAAGGTTTACTAAAGACTTGATCTCTAGTCCTCTTCTTTTTCTCACTTGATACATTGTTTCTCAGAGACATCATTCACAAGCCTGAATTTCACTGTCCATTCCCTTCTCCAACTGCAGATGATACTAATGTACAGGCCACAACTAAATACAAACTTTAACAAAGTACTGTTAAAAAGTATGGGGTTATTTACTTGTGATGTTAAAATACAAGATGGTAATATTAAAAATATTGTTCTGAAGTAATCTTTTTCCCATATAGAACAGTCTAATTTTTTTATGTATTTGAAATTAGTGTTATGTTAACATCTCTACCCAAACATTTGAGTATTTTAGATGCCTGGAGAGGTTCCCAAAGAGGCTGGTGACAATGAGTAAGAGGTAAAAAAAAAAATAAATATATAAAAATAATTAGTACTAAAAAATTAAACTGTTAAGGAAGTATAAAGGGAGCTTTACAGCACTTTCAAATAGAATTGCATTATCCTTGTGTTAGTGTTTATTCTAATGGCTTAAAATCTCATCCAGGGTAATAATCATAACAGTCTTAATGGGTAATAGAAGAGATACCATCATTGACACTAAACGGATGAAAAAAATTGAAGTTCAGGACCATTGTCCTCCATACAGTCACAGAGTTATCATGGAGGACAATATTCTGCCTCTAAATGTTGGACTTTTTTACTCTAATAGTAATCACATAGACAGTTGTTATATGCCCTAAGTCAGAGTAGAAAACTGCAAAAATTTTTCAATAGCAAAATTAATATAGTTCAAGGGAATTTATTCTTTAATTTAAAAATAATAAAGTAAGTCAGTACAATGGAGTTTTAATGAGCCTGTGTTTTAACCATAAATCTATCTCAGGAGTTAAGTTGCACAAAATGAAATGTTTTTGATATAACTCTTGATCTTTTAAGGCAGGGACAACTCTATGTAGTATTCAGTAAACCACACTTAACAATTCTAGTAAGGATTTTCAACATATGTTCAGAAATACGGACTTTTTCCATTTCAATGAAATTTCAGAAAAGAAGTCCACAAACATGTTAAAGCTAAGCAAACATTCAAAAAAAAAAACCCCACATTTCTAAACATTCATTCTCTATTCACATTCTGAACAGAAAAATAATATGAAATTATTTTAATCTAAAGCAATGGTGATATTCTAATTAGCTCTATGGCTTTTAAATATTTATCATTCTGAAGTATATTATTGAATGTAACTTTTAGGGAAAAACCAGAGGAAGTTTATGAATATTCCTACCTAAATTCATAGAAATGAAATCTAAATTAAATTAGAAAAGATATCAGTAAGGCTAAAATATGATGCTACTTCTTTTTGTTGTTGTTCTTTTTTATTATTTTGTACTCTCTTTATTTGACATTATATTATTGCCTAAGGAAGTAAGTAGTTGTTTATTGTCCCACTGTGGTCTTTTAAGATCCTTCTGTCACCTGTGGTCCCAAGATAGAGAATGTGTTTGGTGACAGAAGACCAACACATTTGGGGGATGAGACTTGAAAAAGAACTCTTGCTTTTGTGCCATTTCAAGTGATTTATTTGACTCATCAGGTCTCTCTTATTGGCTTGAGAGTTTACGCTGTCCAGTGAGCCAAAATGGGTTGGCTGCAAAAGGTCCTTAGAAGTGCCAGACTCACACTGATCCAAAAACAACAACCATCAAATCAGTTGCCTCTCTGCCTCTGGCAATGGCTGCTTGCACTCAGCACCACCTGAGAATTTTGTATTTGGTTGATTAACTAATGGAAGGAGGAAGAACAAAGAATGGCATGATATTTTTCTCAAGAACGGAAAACAATAGGTTGAATAATGACTATAAATTATGTCAAAATGAAATAAGGGAGATAAATAAATTACTATTTGACAGGAAATATGACATTTTATATCACGTGACATGTCATGCAATCATCACAAATGCTATGTGAAAATTTTTACTTTTACAAATGGGAAAATAAGCCTAGATGTGTAAATATGATTGACCCTTTATGAAGGTGGTTTCCAAATCCATGGATTCAACCAACCACAGATTGAAAATATTCGAGAAAATTGCATCTGTACTCAACATGTGCAGAATTTTGTCCCTTGTCATTTTTGAAACAATACAGTGCAACTATTTGCATAGCATTTATATTATATTAGATCTTATACGTGATCTAGAGATGATTTACAATATAAAACAGGATGTACATAGGTTATACATGTAGGGACCAGACCTTGCCCCCCTAAAAATTCTTTGAAAAAATCACTGACATGAGGCATATTACATAGGAGAAAAAACATGCAATTTTACTTAATGTGTATACAAGGAAACTTTCAGACTGGGAAATTGTCCATTTTTATGCTTAACTTCAACAAAATATGGACAGCCATGTAGAAGTGTGATTGGACAAAAAGGGTATGATCTCCCAGCAAGGCCTGCCTGTCTAGCTTCTTGACCTTTCTGAGCATGCATTCCTTCCTTCTGGGTATGGGGCAGGGCCCTCTCTGGAATGGAGGCCTTATACCTACAGTCAAACAATGTAGGTCAGATAATATCTTTATAGCCAGTTTTTACACAGAATAATTTTAGATTTTATGGCTGGCTTTTGAAAAAAGGGATTCTGGCTTTTATGACCCTTTTTGGGGAAGAGAGATTCTAGTTTCTGTGGCTAGCCTCAAGGAAGAATGGGGTCGAGAAGCAGGAGGACAGGAGGAGGTCAGAGGAAACCTTTTTTTTTCTGAGGCCTTCATTTTGGGGTACTTTTTATCAGCCCCAACATTCCCCAGTATGAAACTTCTTCCAGAAATTGGGTTGATGGATTGTCTTATAAGCCATTAAAACAGTCTCTCAGTCTGAGACTGAGAATAGGCTAGCTCTATTAATAGTAAACAGTTGTGTCTCATTCCAGGCAGTGGTGTTACAGAGGGGTTTTCACCAAAGTCAGGTCTCTATATGACTTAAGCAATCAGATATTTAGTAAAAGTCATTTCTAGAGCAATAAAAGAAAAACAAAGATCATTGGTTAGAAGAAACTATAAAAGTTTCTGGGTCCAGAAAACAGCCAGTTGAGAATATTTTTAGATGTTAGACTCAAATCATCTTTAGATGAAATGAGAGCAAATAGTGGCACTTAGATGTTCCCTGGTTTGCAGTTTGTATATGTTCCAGTGAATTTTCTGAGCTGCCTATATATCAACAAGGATGAAGACTGTTCATATATTAAGTTTCTATAGTGGTTTTTATCACACTTTGTATCAAGTAGTAGAGCTTTAGCTTGTAGGACTTCAAAAAAAAAAAAAAGCAGTTTTAATTTCTAGTGTTTCCAAGTCAGAAAATGAAATAAACATTTGAAAACATTTCTTTTGAGACCTATGGCCAGAAAGGAATTCAGGATCCAGTCCAAACTGTAAACAAATAATAAAAATTCAAAAATAATGGACAAGACTAGAATCTAATAACAAAAGTGTACTATAGTTTCTTCAGAAAGATTTTTTTCTCTCTCCAGACCCTGTTTGTTTTCCACTAAAGACACATCATGGTAGGAGAAATTTATTTGCACAATAATATACTTGGCCTGGTTATTTGCATAAAGTACATCAAGAATAATTACGGATTATATCAGCTCTGTTTAAATTGGCTTTGCTGGAAATTTTTCATAAGGAATCTCAGGTTAGACTTTTTAAATGCATCTCTAGGTTAGCCAAGCCAAAAATTTGCTAGACTGTCTCTTATACCTGTGTAACTTGGCTGAATTCCTTTTTCTTTAGGTCCCCAAAATAAATAACATGTAGTTCCTGGGCCTGTCAGAAAATGATATCCTTTACTTACTACAGGTCAGGGAATTTGTACAGGGTACCAGACAAGTCTTTCCAAAGTGATTTTTGTTTTAATCAGCTCTATAAAGTCAACTTTAATTCCTCATAGCAGTCTGGACATATCTGAAAATATGCCATTCCAGTCAAAGCCTTGATAAAATAACCAGTGTCTTAAATTCTGTCCTATTATAAAACAAAAGAGAGTTACAGGAATATTGGCATAAATTAAGGATGCTCATATCTAGTTTTCAAATTCTGGAGGAACCAAGTAGAGAGAAAGATAAATGCCTCCTATTTTACTTTACCAATTTGTTGTAGGCTATAAATATCGTTAAAAAAATGATTTCTCGACTCTGGAAAACAAAACAAAAGAATCAGCAATGTTTCAAAGAAAGCAGTCATGAAAATTTATTTCAGTCCTCTATTAATACAGGCTCATGTAATTAATTTTTGTTCTGTTTGAGGTGGAGTTAGCAATCCTTATGAACACATCAGCTTTTTAATTATGTCTTGGATTTTTTTTTTTTTGGTCCAATGGTATAATCTCCAAAGTTATCAGAAACCTGTACTGAAGAATACTTATCAGAGTTGTTTCATTGAATTTCCTTGAAGGAGTAAATTTTGGACTGTAGCCAGTTGAAAACTCTTTTTGAGAAGAATCAAAGTAAAAGAATAATTTTCTATGGATGACAAAAAGTCTTAAAATAGCCATGGATAAAGACATAATTGGCAAGGAAGTTTTGTTATTTCTGTTGCATTCAACAATTTAATATAATAATCACAATTATCACTGAAATATATGTCAAAACATATCCATATTTTAGGAATTTCATATACTTTTGAAATATATATTAATAGCATATTTATACAAATTTAACCCAAAGAATGTGAAATACAACTTTATATTTGGCAATGTTTCCTATATAATTTTAAAATACCAAATAAGGCTAATATATCCCTCTTCGACTTTCAGGAGCTCTAATAACAAAAGTTAGTTTGAGGTAATTTGAAATTTTCATCTTGAAGAGTTTTTCAAATATCAAAGGTATAAAACATTTGATATCACAAAATAGGATCATAAGCTTCAGCCCATTATTCGAAGTGAGGTGACACAAGATCTGGAGTTTTTAAGGAAGAAAAAGACAAATAGTTTAGAAACAGCAATGATAGCAAAAAAGACACTTCTTCTGGAGTATCTGATTATTTGTGTGGTTTAAACTTTCCATATTTTTATAGGCCATTGGAGTTCTGCCTTCTGTGAAATGCCTGTTCTAATCTTGTGTCTGATTTTCTGTGGGTTGTTTGCCTATGTCTTATTTACTTGCAACAGTTTGTTATATATTCTGGGTTCTGATTTTATGTTTGTTAATATGCTCAAATAACTTTCCCTGGGCTATCTTTGTCTTTTAAATTTTATGGTATCTTTTTTTTTAACATAAGGTTTACTTTTGAGGTAGCTACATTTGTCAATTTTCTTGTTACAGTTTTTTTTTCTTCCTTGTCAAAAGCAAACAACTAGTTTCTGGGGTTCATGGAATCAGCCCTGGATTCAGGCAAGGAGACTGGCCTCATTTCATTCCACTATTCAGCCCTAATCACTGAGAGTAGTTTAATACTTATCCTCACTATTTCTGATCTTGAAAAGCTTGGGCCTCAAAACTTTAGCCTCCATCACTGCTAAGGGTTCCTGTATAATATTGTGTTTGTATATACATACAGTAAGTCCTCACTTAAGGTCGTTAATAAGTTCTTGGAAACTGTGACTTCATTTTTTAAGCAGTTTTATTAGGAATAATTGGTATATGATAAAATGCATATATTTAATTTTTTAGCATGCAATTTGACAATATTTGATGTATGTATCCATTTGTGAAACCATCCACTGCAATCAAAACAATGAACATATTTGTTACTCCAAAACCTTCCCTTGTGCCCATGGTAACCTCTTCTACTTCTTCTCCCTGCCACGCATCCCCCAGTCCCAAGCAACTGTGAATTTGTTTTCTGTCACTATAGGTTAGTTTGGATTTTCTAGGATTTTATATAAATAACCATCACACAATATGTGCTATGCAATGGAATAGTATTCAGCAATAAAAGTTTTTTCTTTTCATGTGTTTATCTGGATTTGGTATTAGGGTGATGTTTTTCTTTTAAGTTGGAGGAAAGAACAATATCTCGGGGTCTGACTCATGTCTTAATACCACAAAAGACAAGAGGTAGGCTGAAGTGGCCTTTGGCACCAGAATTGAGGACTGTGTTTTAGTATGTAATAGCACTGCTCAAAGAACTTGTAAGAGGTTTGAATGTTCTGCTTGGAGTTTGTATGAAAGAACACTTATGAAGTCATAATATGTCCTGTATAAATGGTCTCTTAGAAAAGCTAATATATCTCATTGTTTACTACCAGATGCCTAAGTTGTAAGGAAGTGACCATTGTCTCTTGACAAAGAGAACAATTCTTTTCCTTTCAAGGAAAATAGTGGTGAGGAAACCCTGGGGCTGGAGATTGGAAGCAAGGAAGGTATCTGAAGAACTTTAAAAAACACTCCCTGAAACAAAGGGGCAACTCTAAACATTTTCCAACTTCAGATCACTGGAGCACTGCAACAGTATCAATCAAATAAGAAATTACCTACTAACTTTGCTTTGTCTTCCTTTCTCTGATCCAAATCCCTTTATCTACTCCACCTGGAAGAGAATATAAATCAAGAAGATGGAGAAGGACAGGTAGACCCAAAAGTTTGTCAAAGAGAAGAACATTATATTCCTATCGTAGAACCGAGTTAGGAAATTTTTTTGATTATTGCATTGGAAAAAATTTTGTAATTACTGGCCAGATAATTACCCGAAACATTACAATATTTTTCCTAAGAATCATATAAAAGGGAAATCCAGTTCTATCAAATATATTTAAGAGGCAATAGGAGACAAAAATAAGTTTGTATACTGATTAAATTACATGAGAGGTGCTTTGGAGGGCCTTATGCCTCCCTCCCCGTCAATCTTCACCCAGGCACAGGGCCACCTGGCTTTGGGAAAGATCTCTAGGTCTAGGTCTCAGTCTGGGTCAGAACTTAGGGATGCCCATTTTCTGGCCAGATCTCTAAGTTTTGGTCTGACTCAAAGTCAGGGATGCCTGATTTTGAGCAGAGCTCCAAATGCTGTCTGACCAACCTATGGAATACAGAAAGATCAGTATCAAGAGGGAAGTTTATAGCAATAAACGTCTATATCAAAAAGTAGAAAGATTCAAATAAACAACCTAAAAATGCACCTTTGAAAACTAGAAAAGCAAGAAAAAAAATCCAAATTAGTAGAAGAAAATAAATACTAAAGATCAGAGCAGAACTAAATAAAATAGAAATTTACAAGATGCAAATCATCAATGAAATGAAAAGTTCATTTTTTGAAAAGATAAACGAAATCAATAAACCACTAGCTAGACTAGCTAGAAAAAAAGAAAATATACACAAATATATATAATGAAAAATAAAAAAGGAACATTATAACTGATACCACAGAAATACAAAGGTTCATTAGAGACTATTACGAACAAACTGTATAACAGCAAATTAGAAAACCTAAAGGAAATGAATAAATTCCTAGACCTATAAACCTACCAAGACTGCACCAAGAAAAAATAGAAAATTTGAACAAACCAACAGCAAGCAATGAGATTTAATCAGTAATAAAAGGTACCCCAACAAAGAAAAGTCCAGGACCAAATGGCTTTACTGCTGAATTATGCCAAAGTTTAAAAAAGAACTAATGCCAATTGTTCTCAACTATTCCAAAAAATTGAAGGATAAGGAATTATTCCAAACTCATTTTACAAGGCTAGCATTACCCTGATGCCAAAACCAGACAAAGACACACATACAAAAGGAAGCTATAGGCCGATATCCCTGACGAACATAGGTGTAAAAAAACTTCAACAAAATAGTAGCAAACTGAATCCAGCAGCACATCAAAAGTATTATACACCATAATCAAATGGAATTTATCTCAGAGATGCAAGGTTAATTCAACATATGGAAATCAATAAATTTAATACATAACATCAGCAGAATTAAGGACAAAAACATATGTTAATCTTCATAGACACAAAAAACTCATTTGATAATACTCAACATTCCTTCATGGTGAAATTTCTCAATAAATTAGGTATAGAATGAATGTACCTCAACACAAGAAATACCATATGTGAGAAACCCACAACTGACATCATGCTGATTGGAGAAAAGCTGAAAGATTTTACTCTAATAACTGGAACAAGACAAGGATGGCCACTCCCATCACCCTTTTTCAACGTGGTACTGGAATCCCTAGCCAGAGCAATTAGGCAAGAGAAAAAATAAAGTGTATCCAAATGGGAAAGGAGGAAGTCAAATTTCCCCTGTTAGCAGATGACATGACTGTATATATAGAAACAAGCTCCACCAAAAAACTCTTGGAACTGATAAACAAATTCAGTAAAGTTGCAGGATACAAAATCAACATATAAAAATCAGAAGTATTTCTATACCAACAATGAATTAATGGAAAAGAAATGAGGAAAGCAATCCCATTTACAATAGCTATAAAAAATTAAAATAGCAAGAAAGATATTTAAACAAGGAATTGAAAGATGTCTACAAGGAAAACTATAAAACACTAATGAAAGAATTTGAAGAGGACACAAAAAAATGAAAAGATATTCCATGTTCATGGATTAGAATTAATATTGTTAAAATGACTATAATACCCAAAGCAATCTATACATTCAATGCAATCCCTACCATAATACCAATGACATTCTTCACAGAAATAGAGAAAACAATCCTAAAATTCATATTAAACCACAAAAGACCCAGAATAGCCAAACAATACTGATAAAAAAAAAAAAAGCTAGATGTATCACACTACCTTGCTTCAAAATGTACAACAAGTCTATAATTACCAAAATAGCATGTTACTGGCATAAAAACAGACACATAGACTAATGGAACCAAACAGAAAATCCAGTAATAAATTCACATATTTACAGCCAACTACTTTTGACAAAGGTTCCAAGAACGTACATTAGAGTAAGGGCAGTCTCTTCAATAAATAGTGCTAAGTAAACTGGATTTCCACAGGCAGAAGAATAAAACTAGATCCCTATCTCTCACCATGTACAAAAACCAAATCAAAATGGATTACAGACTTAAATCTAAGACCTGAAACTCTGAAGCTACCAGAAAAAAACATTGGGGAAATGCTTGAGTACATTGGTCTGGGTAAAAATTTCTTGAGTAATAACTTAAAAGCACAGGCAACCAAAGCAATATCGGACAATCGGATCACAGGCTAAATATCTTCTGCTCAGCAAAGGAAACAATCAACAAAGTGAAGAGAAAACCCACAAAATGGGAGAAATATTTGCAAACTACTCATCTGACAAGAGGTTAATAACTAGAATATATAAGGAGATTGCATTGAGGATAGTGCAATAATCTGGGGATTTAACAGCAAAGATTTTACCAACCGTAGGTCTGAAATTATGAGGGAATAAAGTAGTTATCAAAGTCCAGAACCCATTGTATACAGGGGGATTCCTTCAAAGGAAGCTTCTGTTTGTAAGAATGGGGTCCTGCAATTTAGTATCTTTACTTTCTTACTTTGCATGACAAAGTTTGACATAAGAATTGAGATATCATGTTACTTATATAGCTAGATAATTGTGGCTTATCAAGGAATAATGACAAGATTCTTGCTTTTCAGTACTTAAGATTAGTATTTTAATCTCAGTTATCTACCTGAGAAATTATTTAACAGATAAATAGAAAGGCTTTCATATAACATGACATTTGTTCTCATGAGAAAAACTCCCTGATTGGGAAGATGATATCATGATTTTGTAGAAATACCAGTGGTATGGGACTCTAAAGAACTACATTTTAGCTATGGTTTAGTTGTTAAAATTTTATGGCCTTCATTTCTGTCAACTGAAGGGGTTAAGTAAAAGATATATGGATTAACAAGGACTAGAGTCAAGAATTTTTATGGATGCTTCTATGAGTTTAGGAGTGTGGTATAATAGGTTAGTTTCTTTGTAGAGCACACTTTCATGGAAACAAAGATTTGCATGAAAATAGTTTATTTGAAATGTGATCCTGAAAACATCTATTGAGGAGGAGAGACATGACACAGGTAAGTAAAGGAAGTCAATAAAGGGTGTGTTATTGATCAGGTTACTCCTATGGGCAACCAAGGCATAATCCCACTGGGGAACTCTGGGACACTGTGCAGAGCATGCCTCAGAGATAGCCCAGCTGAGGGCTAAGAAGCTTGAATACTTAACTCAAAATCGCATCCGTTATTAGTTGAGGGCTGCTGTTACGGGCATCAACTCACCAAAAATTATGACTTGTCCCATACATGGGCTAAGAGGTTACAGGTGCTTCCAGTAGGATGCTGTGGGCTTTACAAGAATTATAAATAATAAACGAACATGGGCTGAGCATCAACTCATCTGTTATAAGAGAAAAAACATCCAGTGACTGTGACTTAAGAATTCATGTTTCCACAAATTCCCCCAAGCTCCTGCAATGTGCTGCCTTACCACATAGTGTTTCCCTTATCACACAACTTATTTTACTTTATTTTTCCCCATTTAATTTTCCATATTCTCCACCAGATGTATGAGGGCATACATCATGTCAATTCAAATCACTATATAATGCATAAGGGACTAGTACAATACCTCAGCATAGTGGGTGCTTAATAATATTTGTTGAATGAATTAAAGCATGAAGAAATTAATCCCTAATGATGTGGGAATGGACTAATCATTAGGAAGTAGAACCTCATATTTACTACTATTCTATTAGAAACAACTCAAAGGACCAAGGCTGTATTTACTTATAGTCGGCCCTCTATTTCTCTGGGCTCTGCATCCATGGGTTTTGTATTAGAGATTCAACCAATTGCAGATTGAAAATATTCTTTTTTTTTAATTTTTATTTTAGGTATTTATTTTATTCTTTGCCTATGGATGTCCAATTGTTCCAGCACTGTATGTTGAAAAGATTATTATTTCATTGAATTGTTTTTTTTTCTTTTTTTATTTCAGGGTATTATGAGGGTACGAACATTTTGATTACATTTTATGTCTTTGCCTCTCCCTAGCGCGGGTTAGAGGCATGCCCTTCCCCTCTAAAATGCTCACCACGTCCTTCAGTTGTGAGTTTATCTCCACAACTCCCTTATCCCCAGAGAATATTACTACCATGCGAGCACCATAGTGTTGGTTAATCAGTTAGTGCCAATTTGATGGCGAGTACGAATGGAGCCCATTCTTCCAGGAAAATATAAGAGGTGCTAGATCACTGTCATTTCTTGTAATTGAGTACTATTTCATTGTATACATATACCAAATTTTAATAATCTACTCATGAATTGACAGGCACTTGGGTTGTTTCCACATCCTTGCAATACTGAATTGTGCTGCCATAAACATTCGAGTGCAGATGTCTTTATTATACAATGTCTTTTGCTCTTTTGGGTAGATGCCTAATAGTGCTGAAAATATTCTTTAAAAAAAAGCAGTAAAAAAAATGCAATGATAAAAATAATACCAAAAAATACAGTATAACAACTATTTACATAGCATTTACATTGTATTAGGTATTATATATAATCTAGAGATGTTTTAAAGTATATGAAAGGATGTGCATAGATCATATGCATATACTATGGCATTTATGTAAGGGACATGATTATCAGCATATTTGGTATCTGTGGGGGTCCTGGAACCAATCCCCTAATAGGGATGACTATATGTGCTTCTTAAAGTTTTCAGAGAATTGTAGTTACTCACTAAGTGTTTCTTCAACTGAATTGGAAAAAGATAGTATACAACCATTATAAAGTTATCTAGGAATGATAGCTAACAATAATTTAAATGCTGAACTTATTTTATATCCATAGGGTCCAGAGGTTTAATACATAGAAAAATAAAAGGTAGAGCTGTATTTGGTGGGATTTTTTAAATGATGAAAGGAAAAAAAAATCTTACATTTTGTTTAGAAATATCGATTTCTAATTATGCAAAATCTCATAATGTTGCAAATAATCAGTATATATGTTCTAATTTGTCACTAGACAAATGGCTATAACTCTAATGATTATGAAACTAAATCTTATTAAAAATGGAATAAATATTAGAACCTTTACTAAATTAAAATCAAGTTTTAGGAAATTTCCAATAATCCATGATTCTTCTTCCTTTAATTTTGGGCAACAACATTATATAAGACTGCATTCTTTAAGAACTGTCATTATCTGAGGAAAGTTATGCTATTTCAATATTGATCTATTGAAAAAGATATCCATTTTTTCCCCACATTATAATGGCAGAAATTAGCATTTTATTTGATATCTCAGGGAGACACAACAAGAATTAATATCCCTTGTCTAGTTAAATGTCAAATTAGGTCACATAGATATGACTAAAACACTAAACAAATGGTCTCATCTGCAAAGTGGAGAGATAATATACCGTCGTGCTTGGAGCTCTGGGGTGGTCTTAGTTCGTCAGCTTCCCCACGAGCTACTTTTCCCCTTTAGTCGGATTTATAGCAAAGTTGAGTCTTAGACACTGTCTGATGCTCAAGCAGTTCATTCTGGCAGAACTTTTACAAAACAGGTAGCAGGAGCAGGCTGGTGTCATGGGCGACATAGAGTCAGGTAGTCAGATGACCAACTGGGAGGATGGTCACCTTCTGGGAGCCATTCTCAGAGTTTAGGGGATTCTTCTCTCTTTTTTATACCTGTATGTAGTCCAGGTCAGTTACCAGTTATTCCCTTCATAAGAGGAGTTTAAGCTATTCTTGTAAAGATAAGCTTTGTTTCAAGGTTTATGAGAGTTGCATGTGTACTGAGGTGGTCTTACCTCCTGGAAATACTGGGCCAGTATTGAAAATCTTCAGGCGAGGTTGCATCATACTGAGAGATGTCTGAGTAGACCTTATGACTATCATTAATCTTATAGCCACAAAATATCTCTTATACTATACCACACATAGCATATAGTATCATTAAAAGAATTGAATACTAAAAAATAGAAAGCCTTTAACATATTGACTTAACATCATTATCTGCAATGAATAATTAATATTAGAAGAAAAATTTCCACTAGCAATTTGATAATTCTTAAAGAAATATGTGATTGAGTAAAATACTTACCATTCTTTACTATAATTCTGAAGAACGAAAGAAAGAAAGAGAAAGAAAGAAAGAAAGAAAGTCAACAATAAGGAAGAAAAACGAAATGCGCTAAATTAGATAATTAGCTAAATACAGAAATACATACAGAATTAGATGGCAAGTGAGAAATTGGTACACATTGCTAAAAAAAAAAAAAATAGTATCAGGAAACAGTATACATGCCTGTGCTGGGATACAATTTTGAATGCTATGATACTATAAGTAATGCAAAGCAGTACTTCTGTTCCACGCCAAATTCTCAATACACATTGGTAGATACTACCCAAAGAGGAACAAACCAGAAAACTGGAATCCAGCTGGGATTCAGTTACTTTTCAGACAGCTAAAGTGTCCAAACTACATATGCCTGGAAACAGTATAAAAAAAATAATGGCAAAAAATGATGGAAGTATGGCTTTTTAAATGAGTTTCAGCCATGTTTTAAAAATAAAAAGGAGAAGCGTATATCAAACTTTTCCTTTGATTTCCCCCCCAACCCCAACAAGCTTTGTCTTCTGTTTCCTCTTAGGAATTTAAAATATACAAGCTCTAACCCTCATGTTCTTCAGGTCCCCAGATTTTCCTAGAGATTCCCTGGGGTGCCAGTACTAGGATAGAAGGGGGTTCAGGATCCAAGAGGCTCCTTCTACCCTCAGTTCTTCCAGCTCCTCTTTTATCTGCTTATATGTAGTTTTGTGTAAGATCTCATTTGAAAAGGAAAACACCACTTTAAATTTTGAAAAATGCTATTCCAGCTCTTTTAAAATTCATCCTCAAGAAAAGATATTTTCTATTGATTTATCAAAGTAGTTTCTATATTACATTAGTGCCCTCTTATTCTTCTGTGTAAAGGGAGGGGAAATTTACAAGTGTTTTTGCTTTTAAAAAGTGTTTCAAAACCACAAAGCAAATATATGAGAAATTTATTATAAAGGAAGAAGTTTCTTAGTTTCAAGGTTAGTATTTTCCCATGGTAATACCATGAACCTTGATTTAGACATGCTGAAAGCTATCTCCATAGAGCTCTACGTATTTATGAGCCTTGGTTTCCTTATCTGCAAAATAGAGATATTGGTTATTTTTTTTATTTTTTTTTAGGGTTTTGAGGAAGATTAAATACTATAAAAAGTACAAGTGCAAAAGGCCTATTCCATGGGTTTGAAACTATTATTTACTGTCAGGAAATCAAACCACAAAGAAAGCTCCCAACTTTATCTACATTTCCCAACTTTATCTACATTTCTTTGAGTACCTTCTTTACACCTTTTTTTTCTTAAAATAACACATTTGAATAGTAAACTGGAAAAGATGCAAAATATGAAAAGCATGGAAGGGCAATCAAATAGGAAAAACATACAATTATCTAAAACATTAACCTGTTGGAATTAGCAAGAACTGCTTTCTTGTACGCTACCGTGATAACAATATCATAGATGAAAAGGCAGAGCCATATGCCATAAGTTGTGGGTATCATAATTCTGGTTGCTGATCAAGTCGCACTAATAGTATTTGCTCCCTTTCTTCCTTTCTTTTCTTCCTCCTTCCTTTCTTCCTTTTTCCTTGCCTCCTTGCTTCTTACCTTCCTGCCTCCCTCCCTTTCTCCCTTCCTTCCTTCCTTCCTTCCTTCCTTCCTTCCTTCCTTCCTTCCTTCCTTCCTTCCTTCCTTCCTTCCTTCCTTCCTTCTTTCTTTTGTTCTCTCTGACTTTAAACAAAAATAAGTTGAGAGCTTATTATATAAAAAGTACTAGTGCAAAAGGCCTATTCTGTGGCCTCAAAACTGTCATTTACTGTCAGGAAATCAAACCACAAAGAAAGCTTCCAACTTTGCCTGCAAAGTGTCTGGCACTTGGAGGATACTGGAGATACAATAAAGAATAAAATCAGATGACTCCTGCTTGTCTAGTACAGGGAAATGAACATTAAACAAATATTAATATCTGCACAAATAATTTTAAAATGTCAACTGTGCATGTGCTATAAAGAGAAGTAGACAGTGTTGTGAGAATCTTTAAGAGAAATGTGTTATTTCTTGAGGCATCACTGGAAAAAGTGACACTGAAATTGAAAGATATATAGAAGTAACTTCTGTGAACAGTAAGATAAATAAAACACATCTACTAGAAGAAACATTAACACTTTGGAGACAGAGGCTGAAGGACTGCTTGAGGCCAGGAGTTCAAGACCGGTCTGGGCAACACAGTAAGCCCTTGTCTCCACAAAAATTTTTTTAAAAATTAGCTGGGCATGGTGGCTCATACTGTAGTCCCAGCTACTTGGGAGGCTGATACAGGAGGATGAATTTAGCCCAGGAGTTCAAGGCTGTAATGATCTATGATCATGCCACTGTACTCTAGCCTGGGCTATGGAGCAAGACGCTGTCTCTAAAAGCAAACAAAAACAGAAGTATTAACAAAGATCTTATGGTGGGCAGAAGTACTGGTTATGATGTATATAATAGGTAAGGAACTAAACATGTATAGCAGAAAATTTAGAAAACCGTAGAGAATACAGTTGAGAGTTTTGTTTTTTGTTTTTTTGTTTTTTCTTTTTTTATGGTCAAGCATGAAAGCTTATACTTTGTTTAAAGATTGCTGCATACAAAGACAAGAGTTAAAATTGATTTATTTTCAACAGTTATTTTTGAGGATTTTAGAGACCTTGCATGAGGTTCAGGGTTTTTGACACTCTCAGCTAAGGTGAAACCAGAACTAGAAGATGCAGATCACACAAAATGAAGGCTAGTGGATGTTTATTAAAGGAATTTTATTACCCATGAGAAGTATAGATTTTTCATTTTACAAAATAGAAAACCGGAGCCCAAAGAAGTTAAGAAATCTATATCAGATCGCATTTCTGAGAAACAGTTGAAATCATACCACCTGTATTCTGCCCAAATAATTACTTGTATCTATTCAGAAATAATTAATGTTTGCCGACCATGTGTTAGTCGGAATTTTAAATACTGGGGATTCTTTGCTCATAGTACTTACAGTATTGTGAAGAACCCTGCAAAATCCACTGTGAGCAGTTTACCACATGGAAATTACAGTTTATAATGCACATGTGTTTATTAAATAGGCACTAAAAGCAATTATGTTAGGGAAGACTTCCTGCAGGAAGTGATATCCACCTTTCCACATGGCAGATGGAAAAGCATAAACATGAAAGATAGGCTTGGAATGGGGATATTTTAATCAGAGAGAATAAAATATGAGAAGGGCAAGAGTTAGTAGGAAGAAATAAGTGGGTATAGAGAAATAAGAACAAAAAGACAAAGAGCCAAGTCATTCAGGAAGGTGTTAACCATGTTAAGGAATTTGGATTCATCCTAATAGCAATGGGAATTTATTATGGAGTAAGAAGATCTTATTTTCATTTTAAAAGGACCCCCATGGCCACATTGGGGGTAGATGGAGAGCACAGGGGCAAAATTGGAGGTAGGGACATGTGTTAAGAAGTTGCTTAAATTATGCAGACAAGCAATGTGGCAATCTGTGTTAGGATAGTAACAGTGAAGAGGAGAGGTGACTCTATTCCAGAGATGCATAGAAAATGAAATCAATATGACTTGGTGATTAAATGTATGAGGGTGGCAGAGGAGAAGATATGGAGAGCGAAGCAAGTGCAAGAATAGCACCAATGTTGTACCATAAATCCTCCCAGGAGTATTTTTAAAGATGACGGGTTAAAATAATCATAAACTTGCTTTTTATTATGGTGGTTGCTTCTATGTATATATTCCTAAACAATACATTCTTTAATTTTGCCAGTTTCTGAACCTAATATAAACAGAATATTCTGGGACTTGCTTCTTTCTCTCAGGATTACATATTTGGCATTCATCTGTGTGGTTGTGTTTAGCAGTAGTCCATTCAATTTCATCACTGTATAATGTGTTGAATGAATATACCAAAATTAATTTATCTTTTATATGGGTGATATGCATTTGAGTATTTTCTGGTTCTTTTCTGTTATCAACAATGCTGCTAAGAACATCATTTTACATGTCTCCTGATGCACATGTACAGAAGCTTCTCTAAGATGATCACTCAGAAGTAAAACCCTAGGTTGTATGTATTCCAGGGTTTATAACAATTTATCCTTCACTTAAGAACTGTAAATTCTAGATGTGCTATGTCCATGCTCATACCTAATATTGTCTGGCTTTTCTTCTTCTCTCGTTTTCTTCTTCCCAATTTTTGTTACTTTCTCTTTCTGCCTACCCATCCATCCTTCCTTCTTTCCCTTTTCTTTTTAATCTATTGATTGTTAAAGAAATTGAATATTTTTTTTAGTATATTCTGTGTTAATTTATATTTCTCAACTGTAATTTTCTGTTCAAAATTTTCTCACTTTTTTCTATTGGATTATTTATCTTTTTTTATGTTACAAGTTTTGTTTTCATACTATGAATACTATTGATTTATCAGTTATATGTGTTGCAATTTTTCCTCATTTGAGACATATTTTTCCCTTTAAAAAAATATATCCTAGCCAGAAACAGACAGTTAAACACCACATGTTCTCGCTCATATATGGAAGCTAAAAAGTTGATCTCATAGAAGTAAAAAGTAGAACAGAGGATAGTAGAGGCTGGGAAGTGTAGGGAGAAGAAGGAAATAGGGAGATATTTGTTAAAGGATACAAAATTACAGATAGGATGAGTAAGTTCTAGTGTTCTATAGCATTCTAGGATGACTATAGTTAACAATAATATGTAGTTTCAAATGGCCAGAAGAAGGATATCGAATGCCCCCAACACAAAGAAATAATAAATGTTTGAAATGTTGGATGTGCTAATTACTTTGATCACTATACATTATATGTATCAAACATCACTATGTATCCCATAAATATGTACAATTATTATGTGTCAATTTAAAAATTAAAATAAACATTTAAATAATGTATCCTGAGATAAAAGGTAATTCTTAATTCTTTATGGTTTTTATGCTTTCTGTGTTTACCTTAAAAAACCTATCACTTCCCAGTGGTCATAAAGAGAATTTCCTATGCTGTCTTCTAAAACTTTATAGATATAGCTCTCATATTAAAACTATAATTCACCAGAAAATTATTTTCTCCATTGTGGGATAGTTTCAATCCCAAAGCTTTTTCCTGTAAATAATATATTGTTCTCACTTCATGTATAACATGGGTTAATCTCAGGAGGTCGGGATTGACCACATACTTATCTCAAAGCAAGTCTAGAGAATGGTACTGACTCTTGGCCAATGCTGTGGAATATAGTAACTAGAGAAAAATGATGTCCTTTAACTATGAGCGCATGAATTGTTACAGGGTAGGACAGAGCCAGCCTGGCAGCAATGTTTAGTAATAATGATTAGATTTTTAATTTGTACCTGGTTTCAATGAAGGGCAGGGGAGTTGATGGCTAAGGTTCATCTACACCAGTAGTGATTTGAGACCTGGAGGCAAATAAGTCATGTGCAACCTAGTGATAGTAGGACAAAGAAGCATGCTCTTCATTCTCTGTACCCTTCAGTGCCTATCCTCCTTCTGTTGCTGTACTGTATGCTTTACCTCTAAGAAAGCTGTTTGCAAGTATAACTGATCAAGTCCTATGAGTTCTATCAGCAATTGAAAATTTAAGGCAATCAATATTTAACTAGTACACTTATTGAGGCCCTTCCATTCTAAGATAAATTAAGTTTTCATATATGGTAATTCTCATTCTGAGATTTGTTTTATTCCTTCTATTTTTCTATCCTGGCATGAGCATCCTGTTATCCTAATTGATGACAGTTTTATAATAATACTTAATATTGTGGCATAATAATTCCCTGCCATGATCTTCTTAGGGAATATCTTATGTACTCTTGGCAGATTGTTCTCCACATAAATTTGGGAGCCAGCTTGGCAAGTTTGTTAAAAACAACCACAACAAAAATACTATTAATAAAAAACTCCCTGGTCCCAGTGTTTTCTTTATGAGGACTTTTTAAAGTGGCAGATTGAATTTATTAGATTTGAAATTATTGAAATCAATAGAATATTTTAGGTCTTTTCGGGTAAGTTGTATTTTTCCAGGTTGTTTTTTAAAAAATTTATTGGCATCAAATTGTCCATAATATCCTATTATTGTATTTTAGTATCTGTAGCATTTGAAAATTTGCCCCTGTTAATTCCTAATATTTATTGGTGATCCTCTCTTTTATTGATCACACTTGGAGTATTTTTAATCAATTTTATTACTCATTTTAAATAATTATTTTTATCTGTTTCATGTTTATATTCTATTTTATTAATTACTATTCTTAAAAGAATTACTATTCTTAAACTCATTTCTTTCCTTCTAATGTCTTTTTTGACTTGTCTTTTTCATTCAATTCTCAGTATTGATAAATTTATGACTATCTTGTTTTATAATATAGGGTATATATTTTGTCTTCATACAAGTTAGCTGAGCTAATTTTGATATATATGCTTCCCTTGGCATTAGTTTTAAGTAATTGCTAGTATTCATTATATCCATTATGATTTTCTTTTTTACTCCATGTGTTAGAGGACTATTTATTAACTTCCAAATGCAGTTGTTTTTTTTCACTTCCAACTTAATTTCATGTGTAAGAAGCTATAGTCGTCATGAAAACAGTCCTTTGAAGCTTCTTAGACTGGCTTTTTGATTCAGAATATGGTCAATTTTCATTAAATGATCTTTCTTGCTTGAAAATAAGGTATATTTGCCACTGGGTGATTATAATTTTTTCTTTATATATGCAATAGATCAAGCTTTTTAACTGCTGTTCAACTTTTATATGTTCTTTCCATATTTTTCCTGCTTGAAAATTTTTCCTGCTAGGCACTTTTCAGTTGAATCTCTCTTGTGTCTTCTTTCTCAGTACAGATTTGAAACAAAACCTTGACTGCTTATAATGGTTGAAGGTAATAAGATGTCAAAATAAGATCAGCTTGTTGGCATCTTCTATCCCAATCTCCAACTCTCTTTAAAGGCCAGAAAGTTGATATGCAGAGGAAGAAAAGAGAACACAAAAAAGGTCTCTTTGTTTAGTTAACAGTGGTTATAATCCCCTCTTGTTTCTCGTTTCTTTGACTGGTGCTGACTGATATGTTTGTGGCAAGTATTCAAATTAATCTTTCTGTACAGCGCATCATTAAGGAATTCCCTGACCACAATTCCTTGGCTTTCTAATTTTGTTGATTCTGTTTGGACTAATGTTAAGGACTGTACTGGAATTTATCAGACCCAATCAGTTATTTTTATCAGACTAGACTCCAAAAAAACTGTGGAAAACCAGCTCTGAACTCTTCATTACTTTTGGACCAGTTTTTCTGGAAACTTACCACAGCGTTTCCTTCCACAATTGGCCCTGAGCCTTGATAAGTTATATCACTTAGTTTTCTTCCCTTTTTATTTCTTTCTAGCTTTAGCCTGTGAAAGTTGTCAGAATCAAAATGGAATCACTTATGTGTCAAACTCTAACAAAAAATAAATAGGTAAATCTAGGAGTCTGAAAAGGGAGGATGCATACATACCTATGATGAAAACTATTACAAAGACTCTCTGAAGAGCTCTTACACACATATGCCTATAACAAGAACTTTTGCCAAGGACTTTCTAAACTACAGCTTGCTACACAAGTCACAAGGACAGCTAGCTAGATGCACAAGAAAATTTGCCTGACATACCTCCACTAATGAACTGGCATCGACTACTATGATAAGCCCCTGTAACAATGTTCTCTTCTTTTCAAAACAAATGTAGTGCACTTGTTTTGCCTTTAAAAGGTTCCCCTTGCCTCAAACTCTTTGAATATGCCTTTGATCCCCATAGCCCACATATCCAAGACTTTCACATCTCCTGTGTACTCCCAAACTCAGTATCTTTGGAAAATCTTTCTTTGTTATTTAGGTTTGCAAGCCTTGCTATCTGATTTCCTGCATTTATTTCTGTGCTACCATGGCCTTTATTCATACACACACACACACACACACACACACACACACACACACTCCAATTAATCTTGAATAGACACTCTATGTTAATTGGCTGCAGTCTCTATCTTGGGCTTATAACCTGGGTAGTTCCAATGAGTACCCCTTAATAATATGCCTCCAGCTCTAGTCTTAAATCACCCACACTCACTCCAAACCCAAATCCTAGCTCCTACCACCAGAGCATTCCACAGAGCTGCTAAAGTCACCTTGACTGACAAACTGGTTGTCATGTTGGAAAAGATACCAGCAAGATTGCTGAAGCCCAATTATCTGACCTGATAGTCACTGGCCACCAAAAACAGGGGATCCAGGCTGATCCATTTCTTCTTTATCTCTATGGTCTGACAATTCTCCTTTTGGTACTCTATTTGGATAAATACATTGGCAGATTAGTGGACTTGATTTGTTAGCAGACATCAAAATGATTACTAGAAAGGCAGAGTCTTCTTTTTTCATATACTTTCAATCCCTACCAGTAATTCCCTTTGCATTTCTTCCCTTCATATGGCCTCAAATTTGGGGAATAGCCTTTCACCATACTTTGTTTTTACCCTTACTACATAGAAACCACACCAAAACCTAGTGGCACAAAACAACAATTTTATTGTGTTTACAGCTTCTGTGGGTCAGGAATTTGAACACAGCACAGTTTTTGCCTAAGTTGGGAAGACATGGTGGCAGGTGGCTGGAATCATCTGAAGGCATCTTAACTCACATGATTAGCAGTTGATACTGGTTACGCAGTGGGACCTAAGCTGGAGCTATGAGTCAGAGCACCCACATGGTAACTCTCCATGTGGCCTGAACTTCATCAAAGCATGCTGGCCTCAGAATTTTTACATGGCAGCTCAGGGATCCAAAGGCAATTAGTTAAGGCAAGTAGCCAAAGAGAAACAGGTTGAACTTCCATGGCCTTTTCTTCTGACCCATGGAAGTTCTGCTGTGTCACTTTTGCTCCATTTTACTGGTAATAAGCAAATCACTAAGGTCAGCTCCAACTCAAGATAATTGACCTCTCCATAGGAGTTTCAAAGAATCTGCAGATATATTTTATAATCATCACAGTCAACAATTCTGACAACGTATTCTACTCTAAATCTCTACTCCTAAGATCTTTTTATATAGACTGGAGGAAGGAATGAGTTTGAGTAGTTTTTTGGGGAAAAGTATCATTTTAGCAACCACTTAATGTGCCCTAGGGGATGTATCTGGCCCCAGGTTTAGGCAGCTCGGGGTAATTATTTTTAGAATTCAGGGTAATTATTCATTTTTAAAAATATTTTTCTCTAACAGTTTTATTGAGATATAATTCAAATACCATGCAATTAACTCATTGAAAGTATACAATTGAACGATTTTATTATATTTGTAGAGTTTGCAATCACCACCACAATCAATTTTGTAACATTTTCATCACCCCCAAAAGAAATCACATATCCATTAGCAGTCACACCTCATTATCTTAATCCCAGCTGAATTATCTTACATTCCCTCAGCAGTATGTGAGGGTCTAATTTCTCCATATTTTCACCAACATTTGTTATTATCTATGTTTTTGATTATAGAACCATCCTAACCATCCTAGTAGTTGTGAAGTTTTGATTTGCCTTTTCCTGATAGCCAATGATTTTGAGAATCTTTTTATGTGCTTATTGGCATTTATCTCCTTTAGATATATGTCTAATATAATATTTTGCTCATTTTAAAACTGTTTTATTTGTTCTGTTTTGTTTTAATTGTTGAGTTATGAGAGTTCTTTATATATTCTGGAAATAAGTTCCTCATCAAGTATATGATTAGCACATATTTTTTCCCATTCTGTGTTTGTCTTTGTGCTTTCTTGATGGTATACTTTCAAGTATAAACATTTAATTTTGATGGCATCCAACTTATGTGCTTGTGAATTTTTTTCATTCATGTTTTTGGTGTCTTAAGTAATCAACCATTTTCTAATCCAAGGTGACAAATATTCATTCCAATATTTTCTTCTAGAAGTTTTATAGTTTTAGATTTTACATTTAGGTTTATTTTATCCATTTCAAATTTGAATGTAGGTGTCCAGTTATTTCAAAGCCATTTGTTAAAAAAAACTATTCTTTTCTTCATTGAATTGTCATGGCACACTTATCCAATATCAGTTGACCATAATATAAGAATGTGCTTCTGGACTCTAAATTTTATTCAAATGATCTATATATATTTATCTCTTCTTTGCCTCAGTTATGGAGCCTAGTCACCAATTCTAAGAAAAAGGAAAATGCAAACTCAATATATATAACACTACGCAATGTTGATATTCTTATGAATGAGAGGCATGCTCAGCCATGGCCTGAAGGGAGATTCAAATTGACAAATGAGACTTAATTCCACCTGGAAAACAAGAGATTGTAAGGTTTCTAGGCATAGAATGAACCAAGCTGTGCCTGCAGAAAGTCTGAATTAATTAAATTATTCCATATGTTTTTAAATGACCAAGAGTTACATTAGTGAAATGATTGATAAAGAGTGGCTGTACATAGGAGTGACTTAGCCTGAGTCACTTCTCTTAGCAACCAGCTTCCTCTTTGTAGTTCAGTGAGGCTGACCTTTGGTCAAAGTTTTTCTACCTTTAGTCTCAATTTTCATGACTCAGAATATAAAATACATCCAATTCTTAAAATCTGATCACAATCTCAAACTGAAATAAACCACCTTTTCCCATATTATGCCATTTATCTATAAACAAATTGATCCTGCCAGCCCAACCCCAATGTGAGGCTCTACACAGAGACTTCCTATGTTAAAGTAATTCAGCAGACTTCTCTGCTGACCAATAATGTTCTTTTGTCACAGGCAAAGTCTTTCATTTCATCATTACAGATAAATGGCTTAAACTGCAGTCTGATAGTAAAAACTATACATTGAAACTCATTTTTTAAAAAACTGTAATTAATTAGTTGAACAAATGAACATTAGATTTTGATGAGAGAATATTAAGGTCAATACAAGAGTAGAACATTACAACAACACTGGATAAAATGAAAAACTAGGAATGGAAGGCTAAGGGTGCACAAAAGAAAATCATAAGTGATGTTTTTAATATTTAACAAATCATACACCAAATATTCAGCCAGTGATGTATACAAGCTATTTATACACTGCAAATTTATATTCCTGCAGAGTACATCAGGGCCATAAGTGATCCATAACAGTACGGCTCACCCAGTTTAAGAACAGCTCTTAAAGAAAACCAATACTTTAATGAACGAGTTTCATTCACAAAATATGTGATAATCACAGATAACTCTACTGATCTTTGGGTGTTTGTACTTAAGATAGGTGTAAATTTACCCGGTAGCATCTGGCATCAATTATGTCCAAAATTCCTAATGACCTGATGGCCCCAACCATACTATACACAGTGATTTGTATAATTCAGTCAGTTATCTGTAACTTTAAATAGGGAAATTATACAATCTTCAGCCCAAATAAGAAGCTATTTATTTCTATTTAGTATCATCTTTGAAAGTTATCAAATAAAAAATTTATTAAGACATAATGCATAGGCAATAACTTCTCATAGGCTCAAAAAGAAATCTTGCATAAGTCAGAAATTGCTTGGCAATTAACTTTATAAATACAGATGTTCCTCGATTTACAATGGGATTATGTCCTGATAAACTCATCATAAGTTGGAACTATCATAAGTTGAAAACATATATAACATACCTAACCTACCAAACATCATAGCTTAGCCTAGCCTACCTTCAATGTGCTCTGGACTACTTTCTTGATGGTGACTACAATAGAAGATACTTGAAGGTAGTGACTCACCATTGTCAAGATTGATATGGTGAAAGACATGGGTGATATCCTCACAGGCAGTGTCCCTCTTCCTCCACAGTGTGGTACTTTGTCACATGGGTAGTAGATAGAGTGACCATATAATTTATTGTTCAAACTGGGGTACAAGGAAGTGCTAAACAATTGGGACATCAGGTCGATAAAATAATGTGCAACTGTGTGCAGGGGAAAATGGGACATATGGCCACCCCCCCTACTAGATCACTGCTGCATGCACTCCCATTTCTAGGAAGGTTTCTTGTCAAAAAGTAACGTGAACATTCTGCCTACATTTCAGTCTCAATTAGCTTATATAGAAGTTAATATATCCAAAGGTAGAAAAACAATAACTAAGATAGGCCACCATTGTTTTATCTAACTGTTCCACCTCAAATTCCCCCATAAAAAATGAAATACACTTTTTCCATTGTTTTCATTTAGCCTGAAATTTTATTACACAAATTGTCTCCTGGTGATGCTGTACCCACCACCTTTTCAAACCTATCTGGGCACAGCCCATTTTCTATTTAGTGTTAAAAGCAGCCCCTCCTATATTAATGCAGATTTGAACTAAAATGAGTTTAGGCATAAAATCTCAGATTTATGCATTTACAAATAAGTGCTCTCAATCACGCATACACAACCTTTTTTCTATAGATGCCTAAGAAGGTGTCAGGGAACAGAGGAAGGGAAGGATGGAGTGGGGGAAAGAGGGCTTAAAAGGGAGAAGGAGAAAATAGAAGCATTCTCAAAAATCATCAACACTGAACTCGACATTATTGAGCACTAAACTCAGAATTATTGAATAGAGTAGAAATTTTATAAAAGTAGTTTTAAAGAAAGATGTCAACTAGGAAACCTGGAGCCACTTATTGGTTTTTAGAGTGAAAACTTTTGAACCAAAAATAGACAAGTAAACATTATTTTGTATTCCTTTCAGCACACTGATGATATTTTGTAGTGTGATGGATTGAAGTTGTTTCAGATATTCTACAATTTCAGTGATTTTCACCCACTGAGACTCTATTCAGATAAAAGAATCAATCAAAATTCTGATGGTTAAGAATTTTGTGTGCCACTTCTCAATCATATTTCAAGAAATCAACTGAATATACCACATAATTCCAAAGCACTTTTGTCCTATCTCAACCTTTTGGATCTGGGTTTCAATGGGACCAAATCTTATTTTCTTTTTAGCACAAAGTAGATGCAAGTATTAACAGAAAACTTAAGACAAAAATCAGAGGGTTGTCATATTGTATCTCAGATTTTAGTGTTTGTAATAACCATCAAAAAGCATTTTCACCTTTTCTCATCTGTTAAGGATTATAGAATCGAATGTATTCCAGCTGCCTTTGTCTATTTTTTCTATATTATCAGGAAGATCTGAATAAAATTTTCTTCTTAATGATACCCATTAGTGATTATGGCTTATACTACATACTTTCAACACTCTGGTTCTAATCAGTCCATTTTGTTGAGAAAGGGAAGAGAAATAGTAACATTTCAGAATGAACGGGTTTTATAAAGCTTTATGGGAAGTGATTCACAAAGATCCTAGAAACAACCACTCCCATCCTATATGCCCTCCGGCAATGGGACATGTCCCCTCCTTCTACTAAGAAGCCATGTCTATTTGCTTTTCCCTTGAATCAGGGCTGGCCCTGTGACTTTCTTGACAAGTAGAATGTAGTAGAAGAGACATTATGCAAACTCTGAGGCTTGGCCTTAAGAGGCATTGCAGATTCAATTTTCATCCTCTTATATTCTGAGGAGTCATAGTTACATTGCTGGAAAGGACAGTGAGCTAGAGATCTTGGTTATATGCACTAATCACTAGACATGAGTGAAGCCATTTTAAGTCATCCAGCCCCAGTTGATCTCTGGATAATTCCTATCACATGAGTGATCTCAACCAACACATATAAAGTAGAAGAACTAGCCAACTGAGCCCTGCCAAACAATAGAAGTGTGATTGATAAACCCTTGTCAAATTGGGGTAGTTGTTTTTTATACAGCAATAGACAATGAATAAAAGCCTCAAATCCAGAAAACATACCAATGGCTAACAGGTATATGAAAAAAATTCCCAACGTCACTAATTATCAGAGAATTGCAAATTAAAACCACATGAAATATCATTTTACCGCAGTCAGAATGGCTGGCATTAAAGAGACAAAAAAATAACAGATGTTGGCAATGGTGTAGAATAAAAGGAACTCTTACACACTATTGATGAGAATATAAATTAATATACCCCCTGTGAAAAACAGTATGGAGATTTCTCATAGAACTAAAAATAGAAATACCATTCAACCCAGCAATCTTACCACTGGGTATCTACCCAAAGGAAAAGTAATCAATATGTTAAAAGGATACCTGCCCTTGTATGTTTATGGCAGCACTATTCACAATAGCAAAGATATGGAATCAACAGTGTTTATCAATGGATGATTAGGTAAGTAAACTGTGGCATATACAGTGGAATAATATTTAGGCATAAAAACGAATGAAATCATGTCTTTTGCAGCAATGTGGTTGGAACTGGAGGTCATTATCTTAAGTGAAACAAGCCAGGCACAGAAAGTCAAGTATCACATGTTTTCACTCATAAGTGGGTGCTAAAAAATGTGTTCACATGAACACTGAGAGTGGAATGACAGATAACGAAGACTCAGCGGGTGATGGGATGGGTGGGGACAGGGTGATGATAAATTACTCAATGGGTGCAATGTGTGTTATTCAGGTGATGGATACCCTAAAAAGCTCGGACTTGACCACTATACAATCTGTGCATGTAACAAAATTGCACTTGTACTTCATAAATTTATACAAATAAAAAAGCCTCACATCCCACTGTAATCTCCTAATTATAATGAAAAATATATTTCTTTCCTGCCAAATACTAAATTTCCATCTTTGCCCATTCTTTCTTGCATTTTCTTTTGTCAATTATGCCTTCTTTATCATTTATATCATGTATCTTCTAGTACCGCCTCTGTATTAGTTCTTTTCTATTGGCATTTAAATATCCTTCATTCTGTCTTATCTTAAAATATATTTTTTATCCCTATCATCACCTCTAGTTAGTAGGATCTCTTCTCTTCTCTTACCTTTACAACAAAACAATTTTGGAGTTGGCCACACTCAATAACTTTATTTTCACTTTATTTTTTCAATTTGCTGAAACCTGACTTCTGGAACACCACCGAAACTGACATCACCAGTGATCTTGCTACCCTTAAACTCAATAGAAATTTCTTAGTTTTTTTTCTGAGTGAATTTCCCTGTATCCCTTAATATTATAGAACAAACATTCCCTTGTCCTTTATACATTCTCTACTCTTGACTTTATAAAACCTTATATTTTTGGGTTTGCTCTAACAACTCTATCATGTTCATCTTTGGGTCCTTTGATAATTCCTTTTATGCTATTCATTCCTGAAACTCTGGTTTCCTTTAGACCAGTGGTCAGCAAATATGGCCTGCAGGCCTAATCTAGACCTCCGCCCATTTTTGTGAATAAAGTTGTATTATAACATAGTCACACCTTGCATTTACATATTGCCTATGGCTACTGTCATGCCACAATACTTGAGTTGAGTGGTTATGACAGAGACCATATGGTCCACAAAGCCTAAAATATTTTCTATCTTGCCCTTTATAGAAAAAGTTTGCCAACTCATGACTTAGAGCTCTAATATATGTTCTATTCTTTTTTCACTATATAGCTGAATGAGCTCACCCTTTCCCCACCACACACAATGAAATTAACATCTACATAGTTTATAGCCCCTAAAAATCCTATCTCTATTTAAGGTAATAGATTTGGATACTGTGTTGGATATTCCCCTTTCATTTCTCCATGTCCATTATCCACTATACCCTGCTCTGTGATGAAGAAGCTGAACTCCATGGACTAGGCTTCTTTGCCCTCTGCTTTTCATTGAGTTACTTCCAATGGAGGCACTAGTGGGAAGGGAGGACAAAAGGAAAGAAAGGTCAGAGTATGTATTCCTGACTCTCTCACTGACAAAAGACAATTTGGGAGGAGTTTTGTTCTTTTACTGAAGGCCGTAGCTCTTTGTGTGATCTATGTCTTCCGGAATCCTGGTTACTGTTCATTCCCTTTCTCCCTTGGGCCTAACCAAAGGCTTCCTGCTGTTGCTAACCTCAGGTGCTTCAACAATCTTTTTGTTTTCTTAAACACTACATACATTTTATAATAGTCCTACCTTAAAATCTCCTTAATCATTCATTATAGATATGCCTTTTATTTTCTTTCAGTATTCTGATAGAGATCAGTTGCTTACTGGCCATATAAGCATAGATACCTTACAGTCAATTCAACATAAGATATCCCAAACTAAAGTCATGGTCACTGTCCCAAAACAATCTGCCAATGATAGCTCTTCTTCCTGCACTTCTAATTCTAAGAAATGAAATCAACTTCCACCAAGTTACCAGTGCCGCAAACCTGTGTGTTTGTCTTGACCTCTTTCCAGTCTCTCATGGCCCAATAATAACCAAATTCTATTGTTCTTACTAAATTCATGTCAACAACATTGATATCTCCTGCCTAAACAGTGTGAAACTCCTGATCACTATCCTGCCTCCAGTTTTCCTTCATAACATTCTATTTTTCACAGTGTAGCAAGACTCAGGTTTCTAAGTTGAAAATCTGACCACATCAATCCCTTTCTTAAAACTTTTAAACTATACATTTAAAATAAAGGCTAAATCCTTAAACATGGCACACCTGGTCTTCCATGACCTGAACCTGCTTATCTCCCTATTATCCATCTCTTTCCATTTCTTACACTGTTTTCTATGCTCTGAGCCATACTCAATATTTTTAGTTCTTTGAGGGTGTCATATTCTATTTTACTTCTGTGCGATTATAGCTGCTATTCCTTACACCTGGAACAATTTTTCTCTCAACTTCATTTGGATAATTTCTAGTTATCTTTCCCATCTCAGCTTAGATTTCACTACTCCCAGGGAATCTTCCTTTGCATGCTCAGACTGAATTGATCACCCCTGCTGTGTTCTGCAGCAATGACAAATAATACCTTTATTGTAGCAGTAACTGCATTATTTCCTAATGTGTTTACACTCTTCTACTAGGCTATCAACCAAGACAGGGTAGTAACCCTATCTATCTTATTCACCATTGTGTCAAAAGAATATATCACATGCCCCTACTTACCATAGAACATAGATGAAACATAATTTAATTAAATTAATTTGATGGTAAAGTGATTTATAATTTGAATTATAAGTGAGACTTCTCAATTAGATTCAATTTCATGGAAAATATTTCATGGCACCTAATGCATATATGACATTTGCAAAGGCCCTGCTTTCAGTGTTCTTGGTAGGGCTTTGTGACTGTAGGTATTCTCATAGTGGTCACAAAGGCAGCATAAATAAGAAGTGTACTGGTAACTTACAGGTACCACAAGGGAAAGTAAATTATAACATTCAGAATATAAACTGCTTAGACATCCTAAATGAAATGAACAACCATCCATTTATAGGCCCTTCTACCATGAAGCTTCCAAAATTAGGTCTCTTCTACTTGGAAGCCTTAAACAATGCCAGATTAAGATTTTCACTTGAGCTGAAGAGACATATGCAAGCTATAAGCATTGCTAAATCTGGAATCTTAGCTACAATATGAAGAGAAAACCAAGTGTCACCATCCATTTGAGGAAACCCAAGTGCATGAAAGAGAGGTGCCAAACTCAACAAAAAGAACAAAGTCAGAATGACAGAGTTAAAACAGAAAAAATAATAGATTTAAAATAAGTATAATGCATATCTTTAGAGTAATGCAAGCTGATATCACAACCAAAAGAAAAGATTGTGCAGATGAAATTATTAAATGTAATGAAAATTTAAATCGTGTTTCCTGAAGTTAAAAAAGCAAAACCACAGGATAATTTGTAGAAGGATGACTTCAGAGAATCAAATTCATTAACTTGGGAATATTTCAAAATTCAGGGGAAAACAATAAAAAAATGAGAAACATGAGAAAAAAGTTAAAGTGATGAAGAGTATAAAACTAGACACACCTGAACCCATCCACCAAATTGTGTATAGCAATAACAAAGAACAGAGGGAAGGAAAATACTAGAAATATAGACAAAAGTTTTATTATCTGATAAAAGACTAATATATACTCAGATTAGAAGAGGCCATTTAATTATGAGCAATAAAAAGAACAAAAGATTCCATTCTAGACCCACTTCTGGGGAAATCTCGGACACATCAAAATCCTTATTACTATTATTTCGGGAAGACATTCCAGGACAAATTAGAATTATTTTTATATCCTTCCCACATGAACCTTTTGATAGGGAATCAGAATATTTTTACTATATGGTAAAATTACACTTGAATTCCAATTGACATAATAAAAAGTGATCCACAACTTTATTTAATAATTTTGAGGCACCAGGGTCCTTATTTCCGCACTCTGATTCACTACTCCACTATTCCTTCTAGTGTTCTGAGAATTTATAGTCAGGAATCTATTATTTCTGCTTGAAGGGTTATTTCCACTTTTTATTCGACAGGCTCCGTCTGCATTAGAAAATGGGGGTAATTTTTCCATTAGCTTCCCATATGAACAATAAAGTTGTTTTGTGAATCATCTTAAATTCCTCTAACCCACATTCACCTCACTTTTGGCATACAAGTCAGTCATATGCCTACTCTCCCACCACTGAAATGGAAGGTAGATTTTCAGTATTTTTTATTTTGCTCCTAGAAGGAGTCCTCACAGCTGTAGCAATACTGGAAGAGTCTAAAATATTTCGGATCTCTATTCTGCCATTGAGTGGCATATTGCTAGACAATTTATTGTCTACAATACATGTATAAGTTTAGCTGCACACAGAGTGAACTTCTCTGATATCTTACTTCTCTTGTGAATCCCTAAAAAGAAAATAATAGGCAGCTTAGTTTCTTGCCAAAGATTATGAAATCAGGGAAAGACAATTGTGATGGTTAATTTTAGGTATCGACTTGACTGGACTAAGAAATACCTAGAGAACTGGTAATGTATTATTTTGGGTGTGTCTTTGAGGGTATTTTGGAGGAGATCGGCATGTGAGTCTGAGTGGACTAGGTGGGGAAGATCTGCTTTCAATGTGGTTGTGCACCATCCAATTGTCTGGGGGACCAGATAGAACAAAAACAGAGGAAAGGGTTAATAAGTTTCTCTTTCTCTCCTGAAGCTGGAACCAAGAGCAGCTTCTTTCTGCTCTTGGAAATCAGAACTTCAGGCTCTCTGGACTTGGGACTCCACAAATTACACTAGTGACTCCAGGTTTGCAAGCCTTTGGTCTCAGCCTGAGAATTACACCAGCAGCTTCCCTTGTTCTGAGGCTTTTTGACTTGGACTGAGCCACACTATGGGTATCCTAGGGTCTCCAGCTTGCAGATGACTTGTCTTGGGACTTCTCAGCCTCCATAATCACATAAACCAATTCCCCTAATAAATTCCCTCTCATATCTATATCTACAAATAGATAGATATTCTATTTATTCTGTCTGAAAAACTGTGACTAGTACAACAATGGTTAAAATACTCATGGGACTATAGGCATGCACTAACAGTTCTCCTCATTGTCTACAAAATTTCCTCTATTCAGGGGTAATTCCATAAAATAATTAGTGAAATTTAGATACTATTCTCTAATAGGGTGCTTAATTATGAATGATAAGGGGAAATTCTGCCCTTTTACATTCTGGAGAGCTGTGCACTTCTCACAGAAACAACCCCTTGATCATGTTGATTTCTACCACTGAAACTATATAGTGAATGGTGCTTCACCCAGAATGACACAGTGGCAAATACCTTATGGTCCCTGGTGAAATAAGCATATGCATAGGAGGTGAAGTGAGCATTGTGACAAGTATATTATCTAAACTCTAGAGCTCATGATCTAGAGGATTAAATATGTGTACTCTAATTCCAGGTACTTTCATCTCTGAAAAGCCTCCAGGAATTGGATCTGAATACATTTTGCTATTATATATTCAAACCACTGGGCCCAGATTAGTTCTAAAGTCTTCTCCCTCACCAAGTGAGTAGAGTCATCAGATAACATGCTCCAATACAGACAGCAGTATGTTAGTGACAATATCAGTGTTTTCCGTGACATTAGCACTAAGCACTGAAGTACTTAGCAGAACTTACAGTAGCAAATTCAGATCTACTCTAGTTAGGCAATAAGGGTTTTAAGGCATTTAGAGACATCTTTGACTCTTTTAGCAAAGAGTTATTGGCTCTTTCTCTTTTCATCCTCTCTCAGCTAGGAACTAGTCTGATGTTTACTTCTCCACTCTTCCAAACTGACTGAAATAGTTGTAATTTCCCTGGTTGCAAGTGTTTTATGGTTACTCTGAATGTTTCACAGAAATATCTCTCAAAACTTTATCTTCAATACCTGAGGAGTATATTTTACCAAATACTGTCCCAAATGTGTCTTTTCCTTTTAGAAAATATAGTATTTTAATTGATTAATTGCAATGTGTGCTGCAAGTAATAAAATGCATCTATGTCTCTTTGATGCTCAATCCAATGTGTAAAAATATTGAACTGTCAGACAGTGTAGCCACCCATTGCTGTCACATGACATTTTATTTGTTGCCAGTAACTTTTATGTAAGTTGACTATTGCCATTCTCTACTCCAAAAGGTATCCTCAATGGTGCTGGATAATTTTAGTTCAAGAATTCACATTCCAAAGGACAGAATTACACTCTTAGAAGAATTTTGACTAGTGACTTATATTCTCTTTAACTTGAAAAGGCACAGTCTGTGGATAATGAAGGACTGGGTGTAGTTAGAATTTATGACAGTGCTCCACAGTTCTCTTATGTGCTGTGTCAGATTCTTTTGATTTCACCTATGTCTGCAGCCTTTGACCAGTGGCTTCAAATCCTGCTCTAATACACAAACCATCCACTACTAAGGTTATCAACTTTGTATAATATATGCAGGCACAACCTCTCACCTCATTCCTTTACAGTATGCCTTTGACCTTCCACCTGGAACTTCCCTGTTGCCACTAAGGTGTGAGATAAAAGAGAAAAAGTAACCAGAAATGTGGGGGAGTTGAAACTTTAGCTTTAATACTAATGTTATTTGAAGCCAGTGAGTAAAATTTTCACTATTTTTCCCTCCAGCCAGCTTTCCTGGAACTCAGTTGTTCACAAGACTTTTCACAAGACAGTTAGTTCACTGAAATTGAATAACCAGTTACACCTTATGCCAAGTGGAAGCCAGTTTGGTAATCCTTATATTGCCTCTTCCTCCTAACTCAGTCTTCATTTACCTCACTCTTGCTTTGTATGATTGCACTCCCTAATAAACTAGTTGCACATGAGATTTCTCTCAGGCTTTGCTTTTTGGAGAATCCAGACTGATAGGTGGTATCAGGAAGGATGCTAGGAAACAGCCATATCCTGTCTGTTTTGGGTGGATTGGGGGAGTTGCATTAGTCACCAAATTAATGTCAATAGGAATGCCATTTTTGGTAACAGGTGAGGGGGTGATAACCCATGTCATGCAATGGCATCACAATCAAAAAAATGTTTGTTTTAAACCTCTGGCTAATTGGGATGAAATGTAGGTTGATGCTAAGATTTGTGAACCATATAGTTGCTGTAGCATTTAAAATGTATGAAGCCAGAGCTAATTTAGAATGATTGTGTAGTAGGGTGGCTTCTGTTACTAGCATTGAAAGCTTGGGAAAAATGAGATAAAAATTTTAGGGAAGCCAACTGACAATGCATGGCATCCGATAAAAGCCAAAGGGCCTCACATTCCCAAGAGTTGCAAGGCAGACAGGCCCAGATCTTCTTATTAATATAAACAAGCTGTTACGGATGCGCTCGCGCGCGCTCGCTCTCTCTCTCTCATGCTTGCTCGCTCTCTCTCTTAAGATATTATAAAAAATACAATAAGCACTGACTGAATATTTGATAATTTTAAGGAATTATTCATTTTTGGTGTCATAAGGGTACTCTGGTTATATTTTAAAATAGCATTTTTTTTTTGTTGTTAGCTAAAAAGAAATTAATGAGATTTGAACTTTGGGAAAAGGAGAGCTTTATTTCTCATAAAGAGCAGCAACCTATTGGGTGGCCATTCCAACAGGTTGGGAAGCAGAGCCATGGCCAGAAACCAGGCTCATGTGTTTCAAAGAAGTGACAAAATGAAACAGGATTTTGTACTGAGGTAGTTGGTCAAATATACATATTCAACAAGCTGTAGGAGGAGTCATGAATATTTATTTACGAAGGGAAACCATACACATGTAATTGTGCTTTATGTCTCCCATCCCATCATAGCTGGGAACTCAATTTTAAGATGTTTCTGGGTTCCCCTTGGCCAAGAGGAGTTCATTCAGTTAGCAGAGAGCTTAGGATTTTAATTTTAGTTCACAGTCCCCCACTTTGGCTGAGATATACCCAAAGCCATAGTGATGGCCAAACTTTATTTTGTTCCATCATTGATGGAGTTGAATGGTAATTTGCCCTACGTCCATCTAGATCCTCAGTGGGACTTCTATGGCTGAGGAGAGGTGTAGAGCCATAAAAACTTACAGCCAATTAAACATTTTGGTCCAGATGGGAATGTGGGTAGATAAGCACTCACTAATCCCTTAAAACCTTTTAAGCAATATAGTTGAAAACCAAAGCCAAAAACAGGGTTATAAAATTAACTTATCTATAAGTATCAAGTTACTGTAGTCTTAGTTTTAGTTATAGGTATATAGCAATTAGCAATATAAAGCATTTTGTTAAGACCACTTTACCCTCAAAGTGGCCCTTATAATCTTATGAGCCTACCTCTTCTTTGATAGTCCCTGCACCTAGGGGGAGGAAGGTCTGTCTGTATAGTAACAGGGAATTGGCAATGGAAATAAACCAGGCCCAGTGGGATTTTAGATGAGGAAGGTTTGTAGGCTTTGTTGAATCATCGCTAGTCTTCAGGGTATGATGACTCTGGTTCTCTGATGAGTCTGAAAATAAAATAAGAGATAAATAACATTAATAATTTGACAAAGAAGAAGAATTTGGGTATCAACATGGAAAAAGGAATCTATTTCATTAGGTTAGTCAAATAAAAAAGTCATAAAGAAAATTATAACCTTTTGTTGTTGTTGTCAAGAAATAACCAGGATTTAGTACAAACTTTGGACAAACAATCAAAACCTTAAAAACAAAAGGACAAGGCTACAATTTAATAATGGACCTTTTTTTGAGACATAATTTTCTCTCTCTAGTTTTTCATTTTTATTAAAGACAAATTATAGTAGGACCAACTTGTTTATAAAATAAATTTTAGTCTTATTATACTTGATTGATTTGATTTTGCGTAAAGTACATACAGTAAGAATAGCCATTGTCCATAGGCTTTCTTTCTTTAAAATGGCTTTGCTGGACACCCTCATTTTAAGGAATTTCAGGTTACTTAAAGGTCTCATGAGTCAAGCCAAGAATTTAACTGCCTGTAGATACCTGTATGAATTGGTAAATTCTTCCTTTTTGAAGTCACAAAGTAACTTGATACTCCTGGACCTATCAGAAAATGACATTCTTTACTTACCACAGATCAGAAAATGTTATAGAAGAAGTATCAGGTCAGTATTTTTTTTTCAGAGGGCTTTTATTGGCCTTATAAAGTCAACCTGATTCTTCAAAGCAGTCTGGGCATATGTGAAAATATGCCATTCCGGTCAAAGCGTTGGTAAAATAATCAATATCTCTAATTCTGCCTTATTATAAAAGAAAAACAGATTCTTATTGAATTTATGCAAATTACCATATTGCCATAAAATAAGAATAGTTATGAATAATTTCCAAATTTTGTAGAAGTAGAGACAAAAATAAATGTTTCAAATTTTTTACAAAATATACTTTCACCAATTTGTTGTAAGCTATATAAAGCTTATAAGAAGGAAAAAATTTTTCTTGTCTTCTGGAAAACAAAACATAGAAGGATTAGTCATGTTTTAAACAAGTGGTTAAAAAAATTAGTTCAGTCCCATGTAATTAATTCTTGTCTTGCTTGAGGTTGGGTTAGCAAATCTCAGGAATGCATCAGTTTTTTATTAAAGCAAGCCAGTTTCTTTAGAGTCTAGAGGGCATCTAGTTGAAGTGTCTAGATGTTAAACTCAAAGCATCTTAGTTAAGGTGGAAGTAGCTTTCATATATAAAAACAAATGTTAATATTTGGAACAGTTTATCCTAGAGTTTATATGTAATGAGGTGTGCTTGTAAGACCTCAGGAAAACGTGGTGGCAATTTCATTGAGTCTAAATCAGAAACATGGAAGAACAGTTTGAAAATATTATTTGGAGATATTTGGAGACCTATAGCTGGAAAAGAGTTTAGGATTTAGTCTAAACCATATGATCTCTAAAGTTAATAGAAAACCATTTTTGAGAACAATTAAAGTAAAATAATAATTGTCTATGGATGACAAAAAAAGTCTTAGAATAGCCATGATTAAAGAGATAATTGACAAATAAAATTTGGTTATTTTTGTGGCATATAACAATTTAATATAATAACCACAATTATTATTGATAACATATTAAAGCATATCAGAATTTTAAGAATCTTATATAATTTTAGAACACATATTAATTACAAGTTTCTATGTTAATAAATACAATCCAAAGAAAGTTAAACACCATTTCATATTTGACAATGCTTCTTGTATAGTTTTAATATACTGAGTAAGTCAAATGTGTTTCTCTTAGATTTTAAGTGGCCCTAATATTTAGAAAGCTAGTTTGAGGTCAAAAAGACAATTTAAAAATTTTGATTTTGGAAAGTTTGTCAAATATCAAAGATTTAAAACACTTTTGTCTTAGAACACTTATTGTCATAAAACAGGATTATAAATTACTATAAAACAATCATTAATTTAGCCAAAATGATAATTCAAAAGATTTAAAAAAAATTAATTTTATATTTTTTCAAAAAATATCCATTTTTTCATATTTTGCATATAGAATTATTTTTCTAGTAATTTTAGTTACATATGTTACTTATAATGTTAACTCTTGGTAACCCTTATTTTTGATGAAAAATCTAATAAGTCAGAGTAACTTTGATCTGTTATCATTTCCCAATTTTTATTAGCATATCAAAATATTTTTAGTTTTCTATATCATATAATAATAAGATGTCAAAGTTTACAAACTCAAACCTATATGCTACAATTAATGTTTTAGTATTCTAACTTACAGATAACTCAGATGTACTATGATCATCTTCTTTAATTCAACATAATATGACTTTAAGATTTTAAATTACTGAAAAGAATTTTGAGATTATAACACAGATATCATCTCCAAGTCCTCCTCAGTCACCTTAGGTCTTAAGTAGCCAACTGGCATCCAAGATGGCTATGAAGGGCAGATCTTCAATTTACATACTGGATGTATTGTTGAGAACAGAAGACAAGATGCCTGGAGGATCCAACCTCTCCTAGAATAGCCAGAAAGTAAAGCTGGAAAAGGGAAGAAGGAGCCATATCAGCCTTGGTTGTATCTTGTAGCTGTAACATGTCTCCAAGCCTCACCATGGCTACCTATCCAGACACTAGAATCTAGAAGCTCAAAACTAAAGATATAAGTTTGGCATTGAGAATTGAATATGGAAATCTATATATATTTACATGTTTGAGCCCTTTATATACAAAAAGCCTCGAGTCTCTCCTACCTGGAAGAAGACAGGAAATCAAAAGTCATTTAAGGCTTGAAAAGCAGAAAAACTGGTTTGGGAGAGGGTTAGAAAAAGGCTTGACTAGTTACCAAATGGTGGTCTTGTTACACAAATGAAGCTCTAAGGGTACCAGCTCTCAGAGACAATAGATGGCAAAGGTTTCTTTTCAGACCTTTAAAAGTGGAGACTCTTAATTTTTTTGTTTTTAGATCAAGAAAATATGGTTCTGGCTGTATATATACACACATATTTTTCTCTCATAAAAGACAGTTTTGTAGCAGTTATTTTAAAATATGTTAAAGAAATATACCTTGGGGCAAAACATTTTTAATCTCTCTGAAGCTAAAAGTTTACATATTAAAAGCCAAACTGACAGTTTTGGAGAAATTTGAGTTAGAGGTTTTTAGAGATAGACAAACAAGTGAGAGGAAAAAAACCAAATTGGGATAACGGGGGGGGGGAATCAAAATTTAAACATATCACATCATATTTCTGTGGTTAATTTCTTAGTTCTATCAACGGAAAAGAAGCCAAACTCTGTAAAATAATTTAAAGAGGTTTATTCTCAGCCAAATTTGAGGATCATGGCCCAGAGGCACACCCAAGAAGACTTGAGCAAGTGGACTCACTGTGTTTGGGTTACAGTTTGGTGTTATACATTTCAGGGAGACAAGAATTAAGAATTACACATGAACTCATAAATCAGTACATGAAAGGCACACATTGGTTTGGCCCCAAAAGGTGGGACATCTCAAAGGGGGTGTGGCTGTTTACAAATTATAGGTGGGTTTAAAGACTTTGATTTTTAATTGGCTAAAGAAATGAAGCTTTGTCTAAAGTCTTGGAATGCTTTAAGTTAAGATAAGGGAGTCTGCTAATCACAGACAAGTCACCAGATACATGCTCAGACTCAAGGGATCTGTTAGGTAAATAGAGGCAGATGTGGTTCAAGCTCTGTCTTGCATAGCCTTAGGCCTGTTAATGAGTTACGAAAGATGTCTCCAAGAAGGGGGAATGGCATGATGAGGCATGTCTGACCTCTCTTCTTATGGCCAGTAACTCAGTTTTAGGGTATTCCCTTGGCCAAGAGGAGGTCCGTTCAGTCAGCTGCTGGGGGCAGGGATGCAGTGCTTAAGATTTTATTTTAGTTCACAATTCTGTGAATAAATAAGTTTAGTTAGGCAGGGTGTCCCATCCCAGGATCTGTTATCATAGGAGCTTTTTAAACAGAAAAAAAAATTATACAATTTTTTTCTAGTTGGGAAGGAAAAACAATTGTTTAGAAGCTGAGATGGAAGGAGAGGTAAAAAAAGAAGAAAAGACTTGACTCTAAATATTTCAGTTGCACCATTTTTCTGGAGTGTCTTTAACTTTAAATCATCCTCTTTAAGGGAGATTATGAGAGAATTTTGATTCCATTTAGAAAACTTGAAACACATTATCTTCATTGTTTTGGAAGGTTTGATAGGCTCTTTGTTTTAACTGAATGTTCAGATAAATGAGAGGTCTCCTAAGATTTTATTGTGCCCAGCAAAGCTTTAAATCATTTTAGGCTACATTTCATATATTTATAAGAATTTGTTTACAGTTTTTTAAGCATGTTAGTCATTAGTGTCTCTGGTGACAGTGGATCAGAGACCATTTCCTTGGAACTAAGGTTTTTATAATTGCACTCACCTTCATAAGAGTGTCCTCCCCAAGTGCTAAAATATGAGCATTCTCATGAACCTTTATGGACCAGCTGAATCCAGCTAGGTCCCCCTACAGAAACATTTCCTCTGGGGTCTGGAATGGAGAGTACCAGGAAAAGCTGGAGTACCTTCCCCCAAAGTCAGGGCTAAGGAAGACATTCCTTCTGGGGTCTGGAATGGAGGGAACCAGAACTGGAGAGATATGAAGGGAAAGGGTGGAGAGAAATGAAGTTTTTGAGATCTTTGCCCTAAAAGTGAGAGATCTTGGATCCAGGGGAGGTTACCTGAGTTTCTTCCAGTGAGGTTAGGGAGACTACTGAGCTATCAATGGGCTCATGCAGACGTTGGTGTGTTGACCTCTGATCACACTGGGGGAAACCAGGGGTCTCTCTGGGTCCTTTTGTGGTTGCCATTAGTTAACCCAAAAACAACAAGGTTTATGGTTTGGGAAAAGAAGAGCAAAATTCAGAATTGCAAAGATGTGGAATCAACCCAAGTGCCCGTCAATACATGAGTGGATTAATAAAATGCCATGGAGTACTACTCAGCCATAAAAAATGGTGAACTAATACCTTTTGTAAGTACCTGGATGGAACTGGAGACCATTCTTCTATGAGAAGTATCACAAGAATGGAAAAACAAACACCACATGCACTCACTATTAAATTGGAACTAATCGAGCAACGTTTATGTGCACATATAGAAATAAAACTCAACAGAAATCAAACAGGTGGGAGGGGGAGGAGGGGATGGGTAAATTCACACCTAATGTGTACAACGCACACTATCTGAGTGATGGGTACATTTATAACTTTGACTCAATCTGCACAAAAGCATTCCATGTAACCAAAACTTTTGTACCCTGTAGTAATCTGAAATCAAAAGATAAAACAAAATAAATCAAGAAAACAAGATTCATTATGCACTGATAATTATTAAATCTGAGAGATGGGTACATGATCTTCATTTTATTATTACATTTCTCTTTATAAATATTTGAAAAGTTCTATAGTATATATTATTATTTCAAAAACTCAGGCCAAGATTTGACTGTAAATGTAGCAGAGCTATAAAAAAAGATGGAATATGCAGTGTTGACAGTGCCCTATGACAAAATTAGGACTCTGATGAAAAAAAATGTGGGGTCCTGAAATCTGGAGTAGGGGGGGGATCATATGGTGAATGAGCCTAAGAATGTTATACCCACAAATTTTTCTAAAACCTCCAGGCCAACAGAAGCAATCTCCTCTACTCATATGTATATGCCTAAAATAATTGAAATTGAAGATAAATATTTGTACACCAATGTTCATACCAACCTTAATCACAATAGCAAAAAAGTAGAAAATACCCAAATGTCCATCAATGTATATATAGATATATAAATTGTGGTACAAACATGCAGTGGAATTATTCATCCTTAAGAAGGAATGAAATTCTGATGCATGCTACAACATGGATGAACCTTGAAAACATTGTACTGAGTGAAATAAACTAATGCAAAAGGACAAATATTGTATGATTCAACTTATGTGAAGGATGAGAATAGTTAAATAAATAAAGACAGAAAGTAGAATAGTGGTTACCAGGGCCTGGAGGGGAGAGAGGAATGGAGATTTATTGTTGAGTAAGTTTCAGTTTGGGATGATGAAAATTTCTGGAGATGGATGTTGGTTATGGTTCCCAACAATACGAATGTACTTTAATGCCACTGAACTGTACACTAAAAATGATTAAAATGGTACATTTTATATTATGTTTATTTTGTGACAACAAAAAATAATTTTTTGTCATTTATGTTTTGTGTTATATCTTAAGAAATATTTGCATAGCCCAAAGATGCAAAGATATTCTCCTATGGTTACTTTTAGAAGTTTTATAGTTTTATCTACTATGTCAATGTACATGATCCATTTCAAGTTATTGTAAAGTGCAAGGTAAGGGTCAAAGTTTGTTATTTTTTTCCATATGATTATCCATCTGTTCTAGAACCATTTGTTGAAAAGATGGTCGTTTCCACATTGAAACACCATGGCACATTAGGTGAAAATCAGTTGAACATGGCCTATTCCACTGATTTGTGTGTCTATCCTTGTGCTAATACCATACTGTTTTAATTGCACTTCAGATAGTTATATAATTCCAGCTTATTTTTCAAATGATTTAGCTATTTGAATTTCTTTATAAATTTGCAGTTCTATATAAATTGTACAATCAGCTTGTCAATCCCTACAAAGATCCTGCTTGCTGTGATTTTTATTGGAATTGCATTGAATCTATAGACGAATTTGTGTAGAATCAACATATTAACAAGACTGTATCTTCAAATCTGTGAGTATGGTACATTCTCCAATTATTTAGTTTTTGTTTTAATTTTCTCTAAGTAAATGTGTAGGGCTTTTTAATTGATAAACTTCATTTTTCAAATTCTCACTTTATGAGCTAGACTAAATGAATGAGTAGATACCAAATAAGAGCTCATTGCTTGCCTTCTCTCTGTCCCATTGTTGGGGACAGAGGTTATACTGAGTTGAATAGTGTCATCCAAGCTTCATGTCTACCCAGAACCTCAAAATGTGACCTTATTGGGAAACAGGAACTTTGCAGATGCAATCAAGTGAAGATGAAATCATACTGCATTAGGGCCCTATCCAATGACTGGTATCGTTAAAAGAAGAGGAGGTTTTGTACACACACACAGAAGAAAGATGGCCATGTGAAGAGGGAGGCAGGGATTAGAGTTATGATGCCACAAACAAAAATACCCGGCACCCACCAAAAGAGAGAGGCATGAAACAGATTCTCCCTCAGAGTCCCAAGAAGGAGCCAATTCTGGTGACACCTTGATTTCAGACTTCTGGTTTCCAGAACTGTGAGAAAACAAATGTCTGTTGTTTTAAGCCAGTAAATGTGTGGTAATTCATTATGGAAGACCTAGGAAACTAATACAGGGAGAATAAAAACATGAAAAATAATCAATTTAACTTTGAATTTTCAGTGATCTACCAAAAGGGTGGCTCAGGCAGTAAATTAGTTACAAATGTATCTGCTTTGGAAAAACTGCAGGAAGATTTAAAATTAATTTTGAAGGACATTAAAGAAAATCATTCCAATTAGATTAATTTCTCTCTTTTGAAAAACATTGAGCTAGGAATTTCTAATTTATATAAAGAAAATATATTAGAAGGACTTGTTGGGTATTCCTAGTTGAATTTATCTGGATAAAGTTTTGTTATTCAGTTTTCTAACATGTGACATGGGTAGAGATGGAGAGCAATGGAACAAAAAAAGATGGGCATTGCAGTTGATGGATTATTTTAATTTTAATGAATTACTTCATTCAGTAAACAGATTCACATAGCAACTATGTGCTAGGCACTGGGGGAATAATTCATACATAATCTATGACTTTAAGGAAATCATAGTATATAATCAAAGATAGAAATTATACAATTATTTTTAATATTTAGCTCCCACATATTTAAAATATTTAGTAATTTTTAATTGCTATCTTTGATTCCATATTACAATTAAATAAATAAATGGATAAATACTAACAGATGTGAAATAAAGGAAAATACAAATGGCCATAAGAAGATATAGAAGATAGACTTCACTTATTTGGGTGAATTCTCTTTGAAGTGATATGGGACATGTTATCTGAAGAATGAGAATAAATGATCTAGGTAATGGGGCAGATATACAAAGAACAATCTCTGTAGAAAGAACAATACGGAAAAAGATTCTGAGATGGAAAGATTATGGTTCAATGACCAAAGTGATGGAAGGCTAGAATAATTGTATTATGGAGAACTGGGTGCTCAATGGGGGATCTTGGAGAGTGTTGATAGTGGATAGTGGCATAAAATGTGGCCATATCCTGTAGATCACTTTAAGGAGTTTTAAGTTTATTTAAGACATTAAATGATTTTATTAAGGAAATAAAATGACCAGACTTGCACTTTGAAAGATCATCTTGGAAAATTATAAAAATTTTACATATTACATATTTTATTTACAAATAACCATTCAATCATCCATTCAACAAATATCAATTGATAATCTATGTGATAGTACTATTCTTTGGGTACTATTCTATATATAGCCCCTTCTTACATGATATACAATACTGTGTACACCAAACATGTAATATGGGTCTTGTATACATTTCAAGAACTATACAAAATAAACATTAACAATAAAAGCATGCTTTTTTTAGAACTCTGAACTCAACACAAGCCAGAATAATATTTCTCAAAATTTAACTTGCGTATCATTAAAAGGGCTCAATAAAGTAGATTGCTGGGCTCTATTCCTAAAATATGATTCTAAAGTCTGAGGTAGAGTTTGCATTTCTAATAAGTTTTCAATGATGGAGATGCTGTTGGACCTAGGATCATATTCTCAATACTTTGAGAATCACTGAACTCAAATTCTAACCTCCTATCACTGCTAAAACTTGATATTAACAAAAAATGGTTAAGATTTTCGGGAAAGTGCCCCTTGAACTGTAATGTACATGCACATTGTTTATGAATATTGTTCAAATACAGATTCTGAATCACTTAGTCTAGGGTGGGCCCCAAAGTTCTGAATTTCTAAAATGCTTTCAGATGATATTAATTATTCTAGTACATGACAAATCCTTTGAGTAGCAATGTCTAGGACAGACCAGTAACCTTGGAATTACCTGGAAGCTTATAAGAAATGCAAAGATCTCAGGCTCCAGTCCCCACCAAGTGAATCTGAATCTGTATTTAAACAAGATCCCAGGTGATTCCTATGCACTTGACAGTATAATAAGCACTGTTTCAAAGCATTAATTCTCAAACTCAGCTGGACAATGAAATCGCCTAGAGAAACATAGCAAAAAAAATGATGCCTATGACCCACCAAGGGAATTCTTGGTTTGTTTGTTATTGGGTTGAGACTGGGTACTGGGGTTTTTAATGCTGTTCTGGTTATTTTAATATGCATCAAATTTGGAGAATTGCTTTAAAGCCTTGCTACTTGAAGTGTAGTTTGTTGAACACCAGTGTTGGTATTACGTGGGAGCTTGCTAGAAATGCAGACTCTCGGATCTCATCCCAGACATACTACATCTGCTTTTTTTCCTTTGAACAAGATCCCTTGGTGCATAATAAAGCTTGAGAGAGATGTTCTAATGCTGTTCTGTCCAATACCAATAGGTAGCTACTAGCCACAGGTGGCTACTTCAATTTAAATTAATTAAAATTAAAAAAAGTTATTCAGTCTTACTAGCCACGTTTGAACTGCTCAATGGTTATATAGTGGCTAGAGGCTACCATATTGAATAACGTAGATATAGAACATGTTCATTATTGCAGAAAGTTCTATTGAACAGTACTGCTGAAAGTATGGCATGCTTGTATTTAAAATTGTTAGGTAAAGCTAAGTTTAAAATATAGGATGCTGAAAATAGGTTGTAGTATCTGAAATAGGTACCCATGGAAACATACATTCATAAGTCTTTATAAAATGCACATTATAAGTAAGTAAAATTATTTCTTAAAATTCTGACCTTGCTTAGAAATCACTGAAATATTTCCCATGCATTTGTCCTACAAAATAATTATTTTCATGAAAATATTCCATACAGCTTTATGGGAAGAGGAAACTTTTTCTGTTTTATATTCTGAAAAGGCTATTCCTTTCTAGCCCTCATTCATGCTAGCAGAGTCTCTGAACCATGCTCAGACAGCTCTGCTCTTACAAGGTGCTTTAGGGCATAGGAATTTGCTGCCTCTGCTTAAGCAAGAAGGATAACTAGAAAGCTTGCTGATCTAATTTTTGAGAAAGGTCTTGACGTTTTGCCTCTATTTGCAAAAATGTCCTCAGGGGTTCAGTGACTCACCGAGCCAGCCATCATTTTCATCCCAGGTGTGCTACTGGGGGTACTCTTTGTTAACATGCAGTAACCAATCACTGCCAGGGTCACAACTTTCAACACACTCATATTCCTAGAGTGAAGAATGTTTGGAAGTCCTCTTTCCCTTTTAACTGTGAAATCTGAAATGGGGACACTTTATTTTAAGGCACTCTTGAGCATTCTTATGTAGTATTGAGATTGACAGTAAATGATCCAATGCTTAAAAATTCCTTTACAAAGGGGGCTTTCATTCCAACCTAACACTTTGGTTTCTAATTTACAAGTAAATCTCCTTTGTCTGATAGTGAAGCACATTGCTACTAAGAAGCAAAATTAAATAATGACATATGTGTTAGGGACTATATTTTAAATAGTTTATAAGAAGAAAGTTTTCTGTAATTTTCATATTAAAAGATTGTTGAGGCCGGGCACAGTGGCTCACACCTGTAATCCTAGCACTCTGGGAGGCCGAGGTGGGAGGACTGCTTGAGCTCAGAAGTTTGAGACCAGCCTGAGCAAGAGTGAGACCCCCGTCTCTACTAAAAATAGAAAGAAATTAATTGGCCAACCAAAAATATACAGAAATTAACTTAGCCGGGCATGGTGGCGCATGCCTGTAGTCCCAGCTACTTGGGAGGCTGAGGCAGGAGGATTGCTTGAGCCCAGGAGTTTGAGGTTCCCGTGAGCTAGGCTGACACCACGGCACTCTAGCTTGGGCAAGAGAGTGAGACTCTGTCTCAAAAAAAAAAAAAAAAAGAAAGAAAGAAAGAAAAAAGGATTGTTGAGTTCTGATAAGAAAGTAAGAAAGTGTTAGTGGGAGAGCAAACTGAGAGAAGATGCTTTTCTAACACAATGATCATCTTTCATTGTTGTCGTGTAGAATATTTATTAAACCGAAGTGGGTAGGAGGGATAAGTTGGACTTATTAAGTTTACTTAAGTTATTTTTCCAAATTACAAAATATTTTAAATATATATAGACTAAACCTCATTGGAAATTTTGAAATTTTAGGTAATATTACAAAAGAATGTACAAAGGCATAATAATATTTACTGAAAGATATGCATTCACATACAGTTTTATAAATTTTGCTTTGTCCATTTATAGAGCCATGCATACAGAATGAGAATGAATTACGTGTTTATACAATAGATGTGTAGTCTCATTATACAATTTTATAAATGCTTTATGGTATATGTATAATAATTACATAATTTATAAAATTTAAACAATGCAAATTGACAAAAGAAGTATAGATCTTGCTGGATTTTTCTTATTTTCCATACTTAGAAAAATGCTGATTTTCACCAGGCAGGAAATTTGGAATAATGAATGTCTCAAATTTGGAATGTAATTTCCAGCTCTACTGATACCAGATTTTCCCTGAAACTCAGCTGACTCAAATATCCCTGACTACTCAATAATGTTTCCAACAGATGGGGGAAGGACTTCAAGAAAATAATCAGATTGCTTAAATATTAGTTACAAATAATATTCCAACCTGGTTGTAGGTTCAAGCCAAAATCTTCTATAACCTTCCAAACAGTACCTCCTGTATTTCTTAAACTTAACTATTTGCTCTCATGCTAGAGGAAACGAAAGATATGTTGGCTTGTTTGATTGTGTTGTGTGTTTTCAGTGGGAACTCACTGTGCATACCTCCAAAATATGTAAAGGCAAATTTCAGACTTATCTGAAGATCAAAATAAGCTGAAAGTTGTCTTGCCCATAGTCCCTTGGTTTTACTCTTGGTGTTTACTGTTTCTTACAGGGAAGTGGAGTACAGTGGCACTAAGCCAGATGCCTATATCCCATCTCATAGTCACCTAGGGAAGTTCATATATAATAAAAGTGAACCATAAAGAGAAAGTCATTAGAAAGAGAAGCACTGTTAGAAATATTTTATTGAAGAGAAGTAAATGTAGGAAAAGAGAGATGAGAGACACTGCAAGATTAATAGAGAAGCTAGAAATTTTGGACATTTAAATCATCATTACTCTATAAAAATTGTCTCAGAAAGACAATACATTGTATAATTACACATTCAAACATATGTATTAGCAATACCCTGTAAATAAGGTATGTTATAAATTTCATCCATTAGCTTGATATTTAGATGAATGCCTTGTGTCATATAAAGGGGCAAAGCCATGCACGAATAGGGGATTGCAACTCATATGACTATGGAGTCAGGCTAGTAATATGAAAAAGTGAAATGGGCCAGATGGGGACTGTTGATCTAGGGAATATGGATAAACTCAGAGAAATTAGGAACCTTGGCACATACACAGAACTGTAGGTGGTTTACTGTAGGTGGTTTATCATGAATGGAACATAGAGGTGTGAGAAATATACATAAGTAGATATAGGTAGGGACACATAAGTAGAGAGATAAGCAAAGGGGCTAGATTTTAAGGAATATAGATACAACTCTAAGGATTTTGTGTTTCATCCTTAAAGGTGCAAAAAGGAAATGAAAGATTTTGGTGTATGTTTTAGAAAGATCATATTAGTAGCATTGTGTAGAATTCTTTTGTCCTCAGGAGACTGAGATTTACAGAAATCATTTGTTCAAAATAGGAATCTAGATAATGTCACAACTGGAATTCATATTCTAACCGTCAGTCTCACTTCTAGTTTATCTTAGGATGCAGCTTTCTTATGTTGTGTGATATGATGTAATTGTCTTTTTGCATTGGCAAATGCAAAATCAAGCCAATGACTTTATTTATATGCGAAGGAACTGTCTGTATTTCATTGAAAATTCTGTAGCCTTGAATTGTATATGTGTAAATATATTTTAAACATAAATAACTAGTGTGGTATTGTGTATATTTATATACTTATTACTTCAATATTGATGATAAAGATATAGAGCATGTAAAATTGCTCAATTTCTCTCTGCACAAAATCATTTCAGAAGTTGACCTTCAGAATTCATTAACATCATTACTAATTGGTGCAAGTATTGACTTATGTGACCTTTACCAACAGCCTTTATTCAAATACTAAATCTAGCAGAAGCATAACAGGCTCTAAGGTAGTTCATTTTGTGTTCAGTTTTTGTTATGGAAAATTTAAAAATATACTGCAGTAGAGAGAATAGTATAACAAACCATCATGCACCCATCACTCATCTTCAACAATTATTAATGCAAAGCCAATTTTGTTTCATTTAGACCAGTGATCCTCAAACAGGGTCAATTTTGCCCCCAAGTGGACATTCATCAATGTCTGGAGACATTTTCGGTTGTCACAACTGCTGTGTGTGAAGGCTGCTACTAGCATCTAGTGAGCAAAGGCCAGTGATTTTGATTATCCTACAATGCCCATGACAAAGAATTATCTGGCCTGAAATGTCAGTAGTAGCGCTGCTGAAAATACCTTGATCTAGATCCTAACCCACTCTGTCCACTTTCCTGGATTACTGTTATGGAAACACCAAACACCACATAATTTCATCCATAATTTTTTTGGTGTGGATGTAAAAGATAAGAAGGTCTTGAAAATTTTTAAAAACATGGTGAGTAGATTATTCTTTATTTGTTTGTTTGTTGCTTTGCTTGTTTTTGAGATTCGTTCCTAGCCAGTCTCTGATCTGATGTGTTTCTCAAAGAGCTGTCCTCTGCAAACCACATCCCCTGGTTTCCCTTGCCAGCTGGATTTTTGGCAAATGGAAAGCACTGGGTCGGAGAATGCTTCAGGTGGCATCTCCAACAGTTTCCTGAGTGGATTCACCTTTCACCTGCAGTCTACCGGTACTGGGTTGAATAGTCCCCCCCCAAAGAAAAGAAACCCACAAAATTTATGTCTACTCAAAAACAGAGAATGTAATCTTATTTGGAAATAGGGCCGTTGCAGATGTAATCACATTAAGATGAGGTTGCATTTAAGATGAGGTCACATTAAGATAGACTAGGGTAGGCCCTGAATTCAGTTACTGGTGACTTTATAAGAAGAAGGAAATTTGGACTCAGAGACACAGAGAAGAAATACACAGTGGGAAGATGGTCATGTGAAGATGGAGGCAGAGACTGAAATAATGCAGCAACGAGCTAAGGAATGCTGAGAATTACCAGCAACCACCAGAAGCTAGGAAGAAGCAAGGATAATTCTTCCCTAGAGTCTTTGGAGGGAGCAAGTTCACACCTTGATTTCAGATTTCAGGACTCCTGAACGGTAAGAGACTGAAGAGAATGGATTTCTGTTTTTATAAGTTACTCAATTTATGATTACTTGTTATGGCAGCTAAAAAAACCTGATACACCACTCTCCATGGTCTTAATGGGCAGCACCTACTGTGATTCCATGTCCTATTGAGAAGTCCTAGATCCTCACCTCAGGTATCCTCTTATTCTTTCAGCCCTACTGACTATAGTGGTACCATATAGTTGGTAATCTCTGAGTTGGCTCACCATCCCCAGTTTTAGCTCTTCTAATGTCTTCATAACTGGCTCTCTGTATTAAATATTTGGTAATGAACTACCTGGTGTAAGTTCTGTTTTCCAAAGTGGATCCTTATACACATGGAAAATATAGAAGTAAATTTAGTATTTTTTTGTAGAAAAATATCAGTCATTAAACAATACTTGTACTTCTTTTAACTTCTCTGTTTCTATGGGTTACCTTGTATAAAAAAAGATTGTTTTGATTCTATTTAATATTTTACCTTTTATGTGAAATCTGATATAAATTAACCTGCATAGGCATTATCATTTAACATTTTGTATTTGGGCAATACTTTGCAAACAAGAGTTCATTAGTGAAAGAAACATTGATTTTTTTACAAGAATGCAATAGAAAACTACAAATCAGGGTCTGAAAATTTTTTCTGTGAGGGCCGGATTGTGAATATTTTAGGTGTTGTGGGCTATGTGATCTCTGCCACAATTATTTAACTCTGCTGCTATAGCATGAAAGCAGTCATAGACAATATGTCAACAAGTGAGCATGGATGTGTGCCAATAAAATTTTATTTGTAAGAAAAGGTGGTCAGTCTAATTTGTCCCACAGGCCATAGTTTACTGACGCTGCTATAAATTATCTAGGCTTTTGGATGTATATGTTCCATTGATATCTCATATATACACTACATACATCTATATTATTTTATATACAAAGAAAAAATATAGCTCATTTCCCTTAAGAAAGTCAATTTTTCAAAGCTCTATTAGCCTTTGCACTCTCAGTGTTTCATTCTTTAGAAAGATTGATATCTTGGAGGGAAAAAGGTCATCAGGCCAAAATATTAGACCTCAGGGATAAACCTGCAGAAAATTGATTGAGTGAACAAATCAACTTCCTTTTTGTAAAAGTCTCCCTATACTCTTTTTCAGAAGGATGAATAATATCTTGACATTAGCCAGGATTTATTATTTTCTGTGTCAAATTTTTGTTTCACCCATCAGTCACCTCCCCCAAAAATCAAATATTTACAAAACTAAAGAGTTTTGACCACACATAGATAACAAAGAACATATGACCTATTTGTATTTCCCCTAGACTTAGACATTTTTAAGGCACACTCCAATTTGTTTTATTGTCTTAACATCCAACTTAGTTTCTGGCTCCTCATAAGTAATCATAATATTTGATGAATAAATTAATATTTGCATCAATATAGTGAAAATATATGCATATTCATGTAACCATGTCATATAGATTCGAATATTGGATAATTCATAACTATAGAAGTTAAAAAATTGGCTTATGTGGACAAAAGAAAGATTCCAATGAGGAATCTGTAAATCTGAATGTGAAAAGAGGTGCTAATTTACATTGAGGTCAATCTTCTCTTTGAATTGAATGATTTCTCCCTATCAGGAGAAGACGAATCCAATATCCACAGGCACATAAAAATACTGAGATGTATCCTGGGGTTAAGTATAACATCATCGCAGACTTTGACAAAATTTAAGGTTGAGATCTCCTTCCAGGTGCCAAAATGTCATACAATAGTCCACAGTAGCCATGCATGTAGGCAGCCCTAAACAGGCTGCTAGTTCCTGAATATCTAAATTTGTGACAATTTGTGAATGAATCACCATGCCCTCCGTAGAACTTGGCAACTGGATCAGCGCTTCTGCATCTGGCATTGTACACAATTTGCATATTGTGGAAGTGAAGCACTTTGCAATCTCTGAAGCCCATCTCATTATGGCATGATGAGCTCATAGCCATGTGCTTTCCATCTTTAGTTCTAATTTCAGGGCAGCCGTAGTTAAAACCTAAGGACACACATACATAGCTTATGGATAATGATTGTCTAAATTGTTTTTAGTTTAGTAAACTTAAGATGCTAAATTAAGAACAACTCGACTTACTAGAGCTGAAAAGAGGACAGCAAAAGTTGTCCCTCCTTAATACCAGTTTTTACAAAACAAAAAATTTTATAAAAATGCTTGAGTTACTTAAAATGAGAAAAGTTCTAGTAATGATTATTAAAATTTAAAGTACCTCCATAATAACTGATTTACATTTAGTTTCCATAAAACACTTTTAGCAATCCTAACATTTAATGCTATAATTTAAAACAAAAAGAGATCTCTTCTTTAGTTGCATCTACCTACGTGATCATAATTTTTAAAAATAAGCTTTTAATTTAAAAATAATTTTAGATATACAGAAAAATGTGAAGATAATACAAAGAGCTCTCATATTCTCCACCTCCAGTTTTTACTGTTATTAGCATCTCACATTATTATGGTACGTTTGTCACAATGAATGAACCAATTTTGATACCTTATAATTAACTTAAGTCCATATTTAATTCATAATTCCTTCATTTTTACTAATGTTCTATTTTTTTCTGTTCCAGAATTCCATGTTGGATACCATATCATATTTAGTCACCTTATCTTTTTAGTCTCCTCTTGCTATGACAGTTTCTCAGACTTTCCTTATTTGTGATGACTTTGAGAGTTTTGAGGAGCACTAGTCGGGTATTTTGTAGATTGTCCTTCAACTGGGATTTGTCTGATTTTTTTCCCATGATTAGACAGCATTATAGATTTTAGGAACAAAGACCATAAAGTAAAGTAACCAGCTTTTTATTGTTGTGAGGATGAGAGTGACAACTTCCAAGCTTTTTAAATGTCAGAACTGAAGCAGAACTCATGACATTTTAAGTGAATTCTAAGGTGGTGAAATGATTTGTATTAGGACTGCTTAAGTAGACAGTAGAGATATGTACACCTAATAGCACTACTATAGCTTTTCTTAGATATCTAGCTCACAATTTTTGTTCTCAGAATGGACAGTTGGCTTTGGGGCTGACTACCATTCCACTGGGTTCTCCTGATAAGATGTCTTACTTTGATTAACTTTCATGCACATAAAGAACAGTAATGATGGGAAAATGTTTTTATCTTGAAAGGGAACTACTTAATTCAATATAAATTAAAAGCTTTTGAAGGCAATATCACATAAAAAGAAGTAAAATTGTCATCAAACAGAATAACTTAATTACTCTCTATAAAATATTTATAATATGGTTGGATAATTTAGAGTAATGCCTCATAGAAGAATAACTGTCTTTTTTTCTATCTTTGTCAGATCCATTTTCATGAAGAAAGATGTTTAGATATCTTATGCCTAATTATTAATTATTAATCTATTTTTGAAGTTGAGACTGATGAGCTCTTGAATTTGGTTTGCTGGTATTTTTTTTGAGGATTTTTACAGCTATGTTCATAAGGGATATTTGTATGTAGCTTTCTATTTTTGTTGGGGCCTTTCCTGGCTTCAGTGACATGGTAATACTGGCTTCATAGAATGAGTTATAGAGGATTCTTCCTGATGGTATGGAACAGTTTCAAGAGAATAGGTGCCATTTCTTATTTGTAGGTCTGGTGGAATTCAGCTGTGAATCCATCTGGTCTGGGGCATTTCTTAGTTGAGTGATTTTATATTACTGGTTTAATCTAGTTACACTTTATTGTCTGTTCAGGATTTCTATTTCTTCTTTTTTTGAAAATATAAATTTTTAATTAAACTTCTTATATTGACACAATTGTACATTGCATGCAGTTGTAAGAAATAATAGAGATCCCATGTACCCTTTACTCAGTTTCCCCCAATGGTAACGTCTTGCAAAACTGTAGTATGATATGACAGCCTGGTGACACTGACACAGTTAAGATACAGAATATTTCCATCACTGCAAGGATCCCTTATAACCATATCCTCTTCCTTCCTATCCTCTTCTTCCCAGCCCACCTCCACAGCTTCCTCAACCTCTGGCAACCTCTGATCTATTTTCCATTTCTATAATTCTGTCATTTCAAGAATGTTATATATATATATTACATAAACAGATTCATATGATATGTAATCTTTTGCGATGTTTTTTTTTTTTTCACTCAGCATAATTCTTTGGAAATTTATCCAAGTTTCTATATATACCAATAATTCTTTCCTTATTATTATGGAGTAGTATTCCACAGCAGGGATGTACCAAGGTGTGTTTAAACATTCATCCATTGAAGGATATCTGGGTTGTTTCCAGTTTGGGGCTGTTATAAATATAGCTACTATAAACATCCACATACAGGTTTTGGTGTGGACATGAGTTTTCGTATCTTGGGACAAATGCCCAGGATTGCAATTGCTGGGTCATATGGTCGCTGTATGGTTAGTTTTTCAAGAAATTACCAAACTGTATTCTAAAGAGGCTATATCATTTTATATTTCTACCAACAATGTATATGATCTGAAAAACACCCCTGAAAGCATTTGGTATTGTCACCATGTTTTATTTTAGCCATTTTGATAGGTGAGTGGTGATATCTCATTGTGGGTTTAATTTGCATGTTCTTAATGGCCAAAGGACGACGTTGAACATTTTTTCATGTGCTTACTTATCATCTGCATATCCTCTTCAGTAAAATGTCTCTTCATCTCTTTTTTCCATTTTAGTGGATTGGTTTTTTTAAACTTTTTGCTTTTTAGCTTAACTATTGAGTTTTCAGAGTTCTTTATATAGTCCACATACTAGTTATTTGTTAGAAATGTAGTTTGCAAATATTTTCTCCCAGTCTGCATCTTATCTTTTCATTATTTTGAAAGGGTCTTTTGAAGAGCAAAAATTTTTAGTTGTGATGAAGTACAATTTATCAGTTTTTCCTTTTTTGGATTGTGCTTTTGATGTAAAGGATAAGAACTCTTTTCCTAATCCTAGATATTGAAGATTTTCTCCTATGGTTTTTCTTTTATAGTTTTATGCTTTACATTTAAGTATGTGATGCACTATTAGTTAATTTTTGCATTAGGTGTGAGATTAGATGTGAGATTTAAGTCAAGGTTCTTTCTTTCTTTATTTATTTTTTGCCTATCAATGTGCAATTGCACCACCACCATCGAACTATCTTTGCACCTTTGTCAAAAATCAAATGGGCATATTTGTGGGTCTATTTCTGGATTCTCTATTCTGTCCATTAGTCTATCTGTTTTCTATTTCTTCGTCATTCAAGCTTAAGACATTGTGTGTTTCCAAAAATGTATCCATTTTCTCTAGAGTTTCTAGTTTGTCAGTGTAGACATTTTCATAGTAGTCACAGATAATATTTTTTATTTCTCTGAAACTGCTATAATGTCTCCTTTTTTCATTTATCGTTGAGTTTTTTTGAGTCCTATTCTCTTCTGTTTCTGGTTAATGTAGCTAGAGGTTTATGGATTTTGCTTTTCAAAGAACCATCTTTTTGTGTTGTTGATCCTTTGTATTACATTTTGTTTTCCTTTTTTTTTTTTTTTTGAGACAGAGTCTCACTTTGTTGCCCAGGCTAGAGTGCCGTGGCATCAGCCTAGCTCACAGAAACCTCAAACTCCTGGGCTGAAGCGATCCTTCTGCCTCAGCCTCCCAAGTAGCTGGGACTACAGGCATGTGCCACCATGCCCGGCTAATTTTTTCTATATATATTTAGTTGGCCAATTAATTTCTTTCTATTATTAGTAGAGATGGAGTCTCGCTCTCGCTCAGGCTGGCCTCGAACTCCTGACCTTGAGCAATCCTCCCGCCTCGGCCTCCCAGAGTGCTAGGATTACAGGCGTGAGCCCGGCCTGCATTTGTCTCTTAAGAAGCATATACAAACAGTCCACAAATGGACAGTGATCTCCAAATCACAATTTGGGTAGTTTTACCCCAGAATATATTGAGATAAAAACTGATGAGGATACATCACATATACAGAAATGCATATTTTAAAGCTCAGCTTGTACTTCTGTAAAAATAATTGTTTCCATAGATGATCTATTATTGCCTAAGGTTTTGTGACTTCTACTCTAGTCCCTGGAATTAAAAAGACATTTAAAGCAGCACTAAATAAAATGATCTTTGATGTTAGATATCATCACAACCAATGTTTTCTTACTAACGATAATTTAGTACTTTATCTCTCAAACACTAGAGACAGACAGTCTAACTAAACTGTTTTTCTAGAGATCTTTAAAAAAACAAACTGCAAAAGTGTACTCAGGATGCAAAAGCTCTAATACTATCAAAATCTTATCTTCCACATATAACTGAAATTAAAATTCTTATTTTCTTTGGAGAGTTGTGTTTATTTGCAAACTGATCTGGTAGCTACAAAAGTTTTGTCTAATGATCTTTATCTGTAGCTATCATATTATTTAATATCCTGTTGCTATCAACAGAATAGTAAACCTCCCAGGCCGGAGTATCTAGATTTACATTTTAAACACATTACCTTAAAGTTAATAAATTGCAGTATTTGAGGAGTTAAAGAATAAAGAAAAAAAATCAGCCTTTTTTTTTTTTAGGTTGTAAGAGTTCAAGTGCAGAAATAAGTAGATCAATGCAGAGAATGTACACTGGAAGATAAACAGCCAGTTACTCACAACTGCATACATGGGTTTAAACAGTAACCCATGCTATGTGGGCACCCACTGATGGTTTCAGCTACAAAATAATAATAATTATTACCGTGATAATATATATTATATATCATTATTAATAATAATTATAATTATAAATAATTACAATTATCCAGAGATCATTATAGCACTGTGTGATACAGTAACAGACAGATCTACAGTAGTTTCTAAAAGTCTCAATTGGTTATTTAAAAGCATTTCTAGACCCTCAGAATATTATGAGACCAAAATGTTTATTTTGTCCTGGAAATGAAAGCCTTTAGTTACAATTCTTGTAGCAATGGAGAAGTTTCAAGCAGTAGATATAAATACTACAACCTGATTTAAGAAAGAGAGGAAAAATTTTTATAAAGCAGTATTTTAACTGTCGTTTGCTCGTGGGTACTCATTGGAGAGAAATGTGAAATAAATCATCACTTTTGTTGTTCCACATGCAGTTATAAAAATGAAACTATTGATGCTAAAGTAGATACAGTGTAAGTTACATTCTGTGTGAGGACAAGGATCAACATAATGGGTTTTAACATTTCAGAACCACTATCAGCTGTTGCTAAAAGGTATAATGTTCTAAAATGAGTGCTGCACTTGGAAAGATATATAAAAGGTGATTTGTGTGTCTCTGTGTGTGGGTGTGTTAGAATACTGGAAAGCTATTTTGAGACATTTTAGAACATGACACCACTTAGCAACAATATCTTTAAAAAAGGTATGGAAAATAGCAATGAGTATATGTCAGATTTAATTCAAAATTGTAATCCCTGGCTGATTAATTGTAATATGATAGTAGAAACAAGAAAATAGTGAAGAGATTGACACGCTGATGCAAAACTTTAATCAGAAAATCTCCACACCCTACGGAAATTATGCGCTATGTCCTTAGCAGGAGGAACTGCTAGCAGATTCCATTCAAGTTCATAAACCGTAGCCTGCTCTAAAGGAAACAGAAAGGAAACAACCACAAGATTGTACCAGATTGGGGAGGACTTGCAAAATGTCATCTGGATGTGATTCGTTTCTCACCATATTTTCAGCTGCACTAATTTCCAACTTTGAGGATGTGATTATGTCAATTGTGATGAAACAGACCTGCCTGTTCCCAGTGCCATTTAACTGTATGACCTCAGGGCATGAGAACTGGGTTAGATTTCTGCAGCCTGCCAAGTAAAGATGAAATAAAGGAAAAGAGTTAGATAAGAGAGAAAATACACACACCCTCTCTTTCCGTCTTTTTCAGAAGAGTCTAGACTCTACTGTTTTTTGAGGGTACATTAGAAACAGAGACCATCTTGGAAGTTTCCTATTGATAATAATTGAGGACCTATTATTACCTATTGAAGCATAAACATACCTGTAGATTGCCACCACTAATAAGGCAGGTAAGTTCTTACACTATTTGGGTCTTTTAATTTCCATCAACTGGAATGTTCATAAAAGAAGAACATGTATAGCGTTAATTTGGCCTGTCTTGCTTCCCAGACCTAATCACTCCGGTATTAAGTTCAACGATGTATTTTAAAATTCAGATATTTCAAATAAACCCTAACTTATTGTTGATTATAGTCACTTTGTAGTGCTATCAAATATTGTTCATTCTATCTATCTAACTATATTTTTGTACCCATTAACCATCTCCACTTTATCCTCTCTGAAATTGGAATGTTCCTAGCACAAATGCTAAATGCTTGAGGTGATGGATAGCCCAATTACCCTGATTTGATTAGCATACATTGCATGCCTGTATCAAAACATCACATGTATCCTATAAATATATACAACTGTTATGTATCCATAATAATTAAATTTTAAAAGTTCATATATTTCAATTATTCTCAGCATTATCCATTGATGATATAACACCAAACGTACATGGCAAGAAAATTATCTCATGTCAAATATACAATTCTCCCGAAAGAGGGCTTTCTCCATGGTAAGATATTAAGAGATACATTTTCCCAGAGTAATACTTGGTTTATCTGCCACTTACAGCCTTGAAGCAATAATAGGTGGGCAGGAGAAAAAAAAACTCTGTGCATTTAAAAATTCTGCGACTGCTATATTCTGGGGCAAAAACCACTGAGTTGTTGACGACAATGTTCTATAAAACTTTTCCATAAGCTCTGACCTCATCCTCTTTAGCTAGGCCCAACACTGGAAATGCATGCCAAGGCACAGCTCTGCTGTGTACAGATGCTCCTAGACTTACAGTGGGCTTATGTCCTGATAAACCCACTGTTTATTGAAAATATGGTATGCCTAACCTACTGAAGATTATAGTTTAAACCAGCCTTACTTAAATGTGCTCAGAGCAATTTCATTAGCCTACAGTTGGATAAAATCATCTAGCGCAAAGCCTAGTTTACAGTAAAGTGCTGAGACATGTAATTTATTGAACATTATACTGAAAGTGAAAAATATAATGGTTGTAGGGGTACTCAAAGTACAGTCTCTGAATGCGTATTGCTTTAGTGCCATCATAAAGTTGAAAAATTCTAAGTTGAACCATCGTAACTCTGGCAGTGTCTGTACCGCCATTGTACTGAGGCTCCTACAAAGACAGAGGGCCCCACCAATATAAGGGGAATGGAAAGTTTGTCTTCTACAAAGTGTACAAAGTTTCGATTTATTTATGCTCTTTCCTAGAAATTATCTTCAGGAAATTTATCAGGTTTAATCATCCTTTTTGAGACAAAGACAAAACTTGGCCTGGAACACTGAAGACCTTGGTTCTTTTGAAGAAATGTCTCTTATTGTCTGTCTGACTTTAGATAAGTTTCTTAAAATTCTTGAGTCAGGAACGCTCAGAATACTTTGTACACCTTTGTACACCTGTTACACCTGTGCCACATGCAGAGCATATAAAAATGATCTGTAGAATGAGACTGTGTCACTTCCAGGAACATGGTTATCATAAAGACAGATTGCTATGATCACTAGAGTGGACTGTCACTGTACAAGAAACAACTTTTACATCAATACAATATGTTTAATAGAAAGTGCTTTTTCATTATTCCTAACTTAACTGGAAAATTCAACTAACAATACAGCCTCTTGGTAATCGCTTTTCCTGAGATTTGCATGCGGCTTACAAAAGGGCATGTACCGGCCGGGCGCGGTGGCTCACGCCTGTAATCCTAGCACTCTGGGAGGCCGAGGCGGGCGGATCGCTCAAGGTCAGGAGTTCGAAACCAGCCTGAGCAAGAGTGAGACCCCGTCTCTACTGTAAATAGAAAGAAAGAAATTAA